>OX401923.1:6722500-6765000 GCA_947859195.1 Drymonia ruficornis
GGGGAGGGGAAAGGGAAAGGGAAATGGAGGGGGAGGGAGCAGAAGGAAGAGAGGGGAGGAAAAGGGGTGGAGAAGGGGAGGGGGATTTGGGATTTTGGCTCTATATACCTACCTACCAAAACATGCATTCACCGAATTAGGTACCGTGATAAAGTTTGTATGGCTCCAATAAAAATCGTGAAATCAAATTATTTTTATAAAAAAGCAAATACTGACTTAAAAAACCCTGGCGCACTAAAAAGTACTAAAAAGTATTAAGTCACTTGCCCGGTTTTTTTTTATTTTGAAGTCTACGCGGACGAAGTCGCGGGCAAAAGCTAGTACTTACATATCAATGAATACAAGCCCTATACGTCAGAACTGTTGTTAGTACGAGATTAATGTAAATTGTACCGTTATTACCTATAGTTCGCGACAGGTCGAGTTGACATTCGGGTTATGAGCTTTTTGCAGATTAAAATCCGAATCAAAATTAGCCGATAAACAATTAAAATCGCCCACAAAATTATTAAATTAAATTATTTTGTTGCGTTGCGGGTCCTGGTAATTTTGATTCGGATTTTATTCTGCAAAAAGCTCATAACCCGAATGTCATCTCGACCTGTCGCGAACTATACGTACCAGGATCATTAGCGGGCGCGCTCGTACAGCCCTGCAGTCGCGACGCTGACTGGTGGATGACTAAGTGGATGTCAGGCAGTTGGTGGTGGGAGACTGGATGTCAGGCAGTTACCTTACATGTTGCTCAAATAAGCACAGAAACGCGCAACTAAAGGTTTAACACATCTATTATTTTTTCGTAACTGGCGGCGTCTTCATCGGGCGCATGCCTCGCGCGAGCACTCAGTTTTGACATCGGAACGCATAGATGTAATGTCATAATATGAGTGCTCGGGTGAGGCATGCGCGCCATATGGACACATCTACTCACTCTGACTAGTTGACGTTATATAAAATTAAAACGGATTAAAAAACTAACCAATTGGTGCTTTTCTAGCCTCGCATGCCTAGCCCGGGCACTCATGCTGTGACATTATGTCGCGTTCCAACGTCAAAACTGAGTGCTCGGGCGCGGCATGCGCCTGATGTAGACGCACCGGATCCTGAAAGCGATATATTTCAAAGCGCATAACTTTTTAGTTATTTATGAATATTGCCTTTTATATATTTTTTCTTTGGAAGCTGATCTCGAAGCGGGCTCCGGGCGCCCTTTACGTCCGATGGAGCGCACACAATGTCTGTAATGGCCGCCATTACGAACATCTATTTGTTCGACCGTGATGTTACACTTGTCCCAAGCTTTCACAGACCACGTCACGATTTTCAAGGCGATTTAGCATGCCTAGGTATGCTTCATTATAGTCCCATTAGCTAAACGTGCGTATCTTAAAACAGCCTTCTACAAATATTTAATCTCAATTAGACTCAGTCAACATCGTTATTTTACAAGCGAGACTTAATTAATTCTACTCCGTACCTCATTCAAATAACGATAACGAAACGCTAACGTTTAAAAGAACAGTCTATTTGCAAGTGTCTCTGTTCAATTATCGCTGATTCATAAGAGCATTGTGCTTTTCTCACGTGAGGGTGTTTACGCCTATATAATAAAATTTAAGTGATTGTTTGTAATGTCACAATAATAGCTTTTTACTAAATACATGATGAAAGTATACAGGTACGGTACTAATAACAAAAACACTTCTTTATTTTTGTCTGTCTCTCTGGATGTTTGTTCCGGGTAATCGCCGAAACGGCTGGACCCATTTTGATGGGACTTTCACTGGCAGATAGCTAATGGTATAAGTAACTTAGACTTAATAACTTTTATTTGAGAGTAGCCCGCGCGGTTTCACCCGCGTAGCAATTTATAGCCTATGTCATTCAGGCATAATGTAGCTTTCTACTGGTGAAATAATTTTCTAAATAGGTACAGTAGTTCCAGATTATTACTTCCTAGAAACAAACTCACAAATTTACAAAAGTCTACCTCTTTATAATATTAGTATAGAAAAATAATTAGGGTTCCGCGCAAAAAAAAAAAACATAATCTTCTACGCGGACGTAAGCGCGGGTAATTTTATCCAAAAATGTACGCGTATGAAGTCGCGGGCACAGCTAGTTGTGAATAAAATTTCTTCATGTTTCTGTGAATCACAATTCAGCGACCGAATGTGGGCTCTTATTTACCCGCCCGCAGGTAAACTTCGCTTGCAGTTAAAAAGGAGTTCGGGGGAATTTTATCGCTCGTTAGAGGCCTTAAGCGATGGGAGCGTCCGGAGGCGGGCGCTCCGGGAAATATTCTCCATCAGTGACCTCGCCGTTTTATACTTCCTTAGGAAATCAATGGCTAATTCGCAGCGCCTAAATGTAACGCCGCTCAACCGTCTAATTTATTTAAAGCCCAAAAATAAAGTTGAGCAGCTGCCTTCAACAAAGTGAGATAAGTACGGAAGGGGCTTTGTAAAAGCGCCTACAGATTTGTACAGTGAAGTACTTATACAATTCCAGAATCGATTGTCTTTTGGGACTTTGGGAAGTTATGAATGCAGATCTACATCCGATGGTTAAGATGATTGTTGACTTGAAAATTCATCATTCACACCGATCCAATTCAATTCTATACAATTTATAGCACGGCCAAGATCAAGCGATACGAAATGGTTATCATGTTCAAGTCAGTCACGTCAACATAAAAACATTCAGACGCGCATTTATCAATTCTGTAAAAAAATAAATAAAGGCGAAACGTTAAAACAACGAATTTAATAACCTGGAGATCGTGGAATAACTTAATCGTTTCACGTTCGTATCGGTTCTAGTTAGCCTTTGTATAGTTTCTAATTCGTCCATTGTATCAATCATGGACCAGTTACTAAGGGGACTGGCCCTAAGCAAGTCGACCGAGTGGTCGGCCTAGACTAACATCGACATAAAACGAAGCGAGTAGTTCAACTATTTACCGGTAAATAGAAAAATGAAAATGAAAAAACAATGACCACGTTTTTTTTTCATACATATATCTAATAAGGGCACCTCTTTCTTTAGTCTTTACTCTGTGGTATCAATACAACCTACAGGTGCCATTAGAAAACTTCTCCTAGCTCATTATTAATAGCGAATGGAGTGATTCAGGCATCGAGCACATTAAAGGGCAATATTTGGGTGAAGTTGTAACAAACTGAGCTGGCCGCGTATGATAGATATGGCGCCGATAGCGGCTGATCGCGCCACTGACACGCAATACATACATTTGTTGCTCTTTGTTACTGTTTGTAGTTCTATTCTTATTCTCAATGCAATGTTACCGAAGTTTAACTGCGATAGTATCCTTGCTATTGTAAACAAAGTCGTTTGCTGTTACCGCACCGTTGGTCAAAAGGTAGATAGTAGATTCTTCATACAATAGCGCCTTGCAAACTGAGGTGGCAAACTACCTGATTACTACCTGACCGTGATACAGTATTTTTACTAATACGGCGGGTAGGAAGTCATCTACAGTGGTTCTATCTGGATGTAAACTACCCACAATAGTAATAGATTAATTTTAACGGAACCATGTACCTATTAGATACGAAAATAAAGAATAATTAAATAAAAAAAAAAAAACAAGTATACCTACTGCCCGCCTGATGTTAAAGCAGTTACCGTATGCTATTGCAATACCAAGCGCATCGCTCGCGCGATGGTGAAGTGGGACAGAGGGAAGGGAAGGGCCCTCCCCCTTCCCCTCTGGTTGGGCTTCCGGGTCTCTCACTCGTCGTACGAAACAGCTGTAATAGCTACTTTACCCCGATCTTCCGTGATAGGGTAGTACTGCCCCGGTTAAGACGATACAAGAAAAAAATGAATTTTAGTTTCGGGGTGTGGCTAGCGTCGCGTGAGCTGCCGAAGGATATATCCCTCTCGCTTAGCTAGGACAGAACAGCTATGGAGTAGACTATAGTATAGTTATTTTTTGAAGGAACAATATTGTTTAATTCGTACAATTAAAATAATATGTCCCAGTGCACCTTTTAAAATAGATGAAATGGATGAAAATATTCAAATATATTTTTTTCGTTTTATATGGGATTTTTATGTCGAGTGTATTTGAAAAAAATAATTTAATTTCTATGTTGTTTTTATTGCTGAAGACAAAGTAAGTCAAAAGAAGACAAACGATACCTACAATATGCTGATAGATACGTATAACAATATTTCGATCGTATAATAGCCTATAACCAGCGGACGATCCAGACGCGTCCAACGATATCTCATTAGTCAAATTATTATGATAAAAATAGTTTGGACGTTATACGGGAGCAGATGAACATACATACATATCGGTCAAAATCATAACCCTCCGCCCACCGTAGTCGGGTAAAAATGTACATACTCTGTGTCAGTGACTGACTGCCGGATATGAGTATCTTTTTCATGTTTCGTAGGCAAAGGAATACTTTGGTACTTAACTTCGATGCCGATCATGAAGTCATCAGCGGTGTCATAATATTTATTTTTACCATATTTAATTTATTTTTAAATTTAATTTTCAGTTTTTATTAATTTTATTGATTTAACCATGCATTTATTTATTGTTTATCTTTTTATCTTTATTTTTTTATCTATCAAAATCACCCTTAGACTGGTTACCGCCACAGGTGACAAGAGGGCTGGCTCTTTCCTTGCTCAAAAAATTCGCTTGACAACAGGAACAGCTTGAATACAGGGAGGACATGCAGCCAGTATCCCACGCGGACGGTATTTGTTTAATTAGGGGTAGGTTTTTATTTTATTGTATTTTATTTTAATTTATGTTATATTATATTGCATTTTAATGATAAAACATGAAAAATAAAAAATATTTTTTTATTTTTTTTAATTTAATTTTACTTTTATTTATTGTTTTATATTTATTGTGAAATTATAATAATTTTAATAATCAATATTGGACTATGTCTGAAACAAATACATTGAATTGAATAATTTAAATACAAAAATTATCACATTAACTCGTTAAATCACGGTTTACACCCGCTAGAACGAAAAAGATCCTAACATGGTAGGTAGGACCTGAGGGTTGGCCAGTTAATTACTTAAAATACACTATATTTATTTCAAGAAAACATTCATAAGATCTGAAGGCGTCGGACTCGCACATAAAGGGTTCCGTACCACCGTAGAATAAACACATCAAAAATATCAAGTTTGAGACTTGATATTTATTTTTAAATGTTATTATATTTTTAGTATTTGTTCTGCACCGGCAACAGAAATACACATTCAGTGAAAATTTCAACTCTCTACCTGTTACGGTTCGTGAGATACAGCCCGCGCTGACAGACGGACAGACAGACAGACGGACAGCGTAGGCCTAGTAATAGGGTCCCGTTAGCACCCTTTGGAACCCTAAAAAGTAGCCTATGTTCTCCGCCAAGACCCAGTCTATCTCCATACCAAAATTCATCAACATTGGTTCAGCGGTTTAGCCGTGAAAAGGTAACAGACAGAGTTACTTTCGTTTATAATATAATAGATTGAATAGGACGGACAAACATTTTCCTATCCATATCTGTAATGTTATTTTTTACGATAATTTATTGATGTATGATATATTTATTACTTGCCCATCCATACCTACAACAAACGCAATAAAGCGACTCCATTGTTTTGACAAGCAATGTATTCCCACTGTCGGCCCAAGACCATGCTGCAAGTATATAACAGTAAGCGAAATAGGGAGTTTTTACAGAAATGACACGATTAACTATGAAATGACAAGAGATGACACAAAATGACAAGAGATGACACAAAATGACAAGAGATGAAAAGAAATTACACAAGACAAGGAAAAGCAAACGAAAATCACGCTGCAGTGCAGGTCGTAGGTTCGATTCCTGCCCAGGACATGCATTTGTGTGCATGAACATGTCCGCATGTCCCGAGTCTAGGTGTAATTAAGTGTATATTTAGTTTGTATTTACAAACAAAAAGTAGTATATGTAGTAATATCAGTTATCTGGTTTCCATAGTACAAGCTCTGCTTAGTTTGGGATCAGGTAGTCATGTGTAAAAGAATTTCCAAGGATATTTATTTATTTATCATAGGCGTCGGCGGACTGTCAATACTGTACTGTACCTGTAATGTGGCACGACCGTAATATTTTTTCGTAATATTTTTTAAAAAATCCTTCACAGGTCCGACGTCGAACAAGTCCGAGCGGACACTGACAATACAAAGTTAGAGAGAGACATGGTTAGTTCAAGTACTTAAAATGTGAGATGGCGATATTGTGCGCGCGCTCGGAAATAAACAACGTAAGCGCCAAACCACATTTACTTGAATTAAAAAAAAACTACTTCATGAATTAAAATATGGTTGAAGGGTAGTTTAGATATCATTATTTGCTATGTTTTAGAAATAATTTCGTGATCTAAATCGTAAAAACATCGTGGTAGCAAGGAAAATTGTAAATAATTAGAGCTCATTTCATAAATTTTTTTTATCGAGAAAATTTCATCAAATCGTGATTTGGATTTAAAGATACTCAAGATAATATAGTCAAAAATCATACATCTAAATATAAGATTCCTAGTCCACATACTTACTTAAAGAAAAAGTAGAATAGAAAATCAACCAAATTTCGAACCCTCCTCTTAAGCCAGCCCATTTATGAGCTGCAGTCAGTTGGCTACAGCTTGGCTCTAGATCCGGACCAGCCACGATTGATTTCTATTATCTCTGTGATTGTCGCATACAAGGGGATTAAAAATATTGCCCAACATAAACTGCTTAGAAAATAAAATAAAATGGAATAAACCAGACTAACTACCCACTTTACCTTTGAGCATCATCTTAAGCGGGCATGTTCAAATAGCGGCGGCATCTCTCCTTCGAGACATCATATCACCACTTAATGTCTCTATTAGACAAGCGTAAAATACTTTACTTTGTTTCGTCCATGAGTAATGCATCAAATCCAAATAGATGAAAACAAAACCTACAAAGAAATATCTTATATCAGATTATTTATATGATAGACCTTTACAAATTGCTTTTATTTCATAATGTAAATAAACATAATGTACCACATATACTATATACGTGTATGAAATAACAATGCTCTATATTTAGCCAGGTGGGGCGCGTAGGGTTACCAGATCAAAATAACAAATTCTAGACAGAATTGTGATGTAGATTTTTTTATTGCACATATACATATAACGTTTACTAACAGTGATATTATTTTCAAAAGAACTTTAAAATTGCTCGAAATACAGAATAATGTTTTAGTGATAATGTTTTAGTGATTTCATAATCCATCAATTTTAGCAAACTTTACCTAATAACGAATATTTTAGTAATTATTTCATATGTAAAATATCACAATATATAATCAAAGATTGGATACGCTTGAGTTAATTTAAAAATTTAAACTAAAATCAACATTACGAATTTAGCCTATTCCGAATATTTTAAAACACAGATTGTAGGTATCATTACTTTTTAAACAAATTCTTTAGTAACATTACATTTCCTCATTACCTGGGAGTGGCGCAATATGTCATTCCTTTAATCATCACGCTTTGGTGTCAAACTTATATCCCCCTCCAACGTCATTCATATCACATAAGCATTAGTTTATAAGTAAGTTTTTTTAAATTATATTTTATACCTAAATTGTAGAAATTCCGGACGACTTTTTACTATATTTTATTTGACTGGACTATTTTATTATCGGACATGTCCGGAACATTCCGGACGTGTGGCAACCCTAGGTACGGTGGGCAATCAAATTCTCGTTATGCCCGCCGCGTGGTTTGTCTACTGCGGCCGACAGCAATATGACTACACCCTCGGAGACTCACCCTTTAATGAGAGCCTCCTTCATCTTAGGCTCGGTCATTGTAGACTTAATATACAGAGTGGGTCATAAGACAAGGTCAGTATGGGGCCTCTTTAACTATAACCCCCATATCTATAGACGAGTCATTACTTATTCTTGAATAAATTCTAAGCAAAAACCTAATGGTCTAGAAAACAATTTAAACTGTATTTGGAGTAGCAGCCAATAATATTCAAGATTCAAGGTTCGCGAGATATTTAATCTTTATTAAATTAGCGGGGAAAAAAGAAAAAAGTTCCAGATTTGAACAAATGTTTTAGGTAATAAATGTATACTATTTTATTATATTTATTATACTAATCCAAACCCCCAAATATTATTTCGCAATTTTGAAACATTCTGTATATAGTAGGTCAATACCCTTCACCCAACATTAAGAGATTATACTTGTTGTAGAGTAGACAGTACAAAGTTTCTAAATACATATTCAAGTTATACCGAATCCAGTGCTCCATTTACATAATTTATCTCGGATCTAAGTGAATGTAGAAACTGTTTAAAGAAATAACAAACTGTGCGTAACTTTAGGCATTCGTTGACAGTTACGCAAAGCGGCCTCGTAAGGAAAATCGAGGAAACCTCCCAACAGACCCATTGGAAAACTCCTTACACTTAGATTTTGCACACACTATAGACATAGCTGCGCATCAAGACAAACCCTGCATTAGTAAAGCCAAGCGTGACAAGCCAAATCGCAAACGTCTCAATCTCTCCTATGCATTAAGAAAGAGAAAGAGTGACACGGCGCGACATAATGCACGACCAATGTCTTGCATTTGCGTGCGTGCTAGACTCACTTTTAGACAAAAATCGTGTTTGTGACGTAAGTTTACACATAATGCACAAAACAACATCATCTATACGGAAATAAACCGTTCGATGGTGCTTATTTTATTGATATCCAAACTTAACTAATTAGCTTAAGTCTATTTCTCTCCTTCTCATGGTCGTAACGTATGAGGAAACATAATACTTTTAGATGAGTCAAATATTTTTAGCCGTAATTGACGAAACGACATTGAACCATGAAGCCGATTTTTCATAACTAAGGGATCCGTGGCGATCATAGTATAATCTCTTACCTCTGAGGTCCAACGTTGAAATAGTTTAGTAAAGACTTGTCTACAATACGCGGCGGGTGTTACAAAACGTCGTCGATCATGATAAAGTCAAAACGACCCAAATCACGTGACCGACCACTCTGTAAGCGCGACAAAACCGCAAGGCGGGCGCCCGAACAGCACTCACTGTGTATTAGCGGCGAAACTACCCGACCCACCCCCGGCCGTGAAATCAATTAGTTTCAGACTAATCATCCGAGAGGAAGGGTCACTCCCATCGCAGGTCATCGGTGAATAATTTGCAAAAGGGCCACTTTGAGCGGCGAACTTTGAGGCCGTGTTACGAGAGATGACGGCTCAATCTACATACTTATGACGGAACAGAGAATCGGGTCGGTGTCGTTGGAAGTAATAAAGCTTAATACGTTGTTTGTTTTAACGAGTTTGGAAGCTATAATTAAAATCGATACGGTGATTTCATGAAATACCTGATCGTGGCAGTAGGTAGGTTACTGTGATCCTAGTACTTCTGCTCCGTCGTTTCACTCTTGGCAGTGTGGTCGTGGTCATCGCCTAAGCATTAGTAGCATGCTTGACAACCCGTCGTCACTCCTCACTCACTGCTGCAGCAGTCCTCCTGGCACATGTAACAAAAAATACATACAGTCGAACATAGAACCTTCTCCCTTTTTGAAGTCGGTTAAAAATAAGAACTAGGAGCATAGAACAAGGTTATTTATGCCGACCTAGTAGACTTTAATCTACTGATTCTATTATAAGGTTACTACTGAGTAAATCTAATATTCAAATCTTCTGATAACATTCCCGACTCAAATTTAATCAGACAGATTCACAAGCTTCAAAAGATCTCTGACATTATTTCTCAAAAAATATACCTTATCCGACTCTAATCAGCTTTCGACACGGTGTTATACACCGATAACGTACGCTGTAACAAAACCCGATATCGCTAATAACTCAAGTTAATCGAGTAACAAGAGTGAAGTGCGGTGCGGGCCGCGAGTGGCAAGGGCTCTCCACGCGCGGCGTGCCCGACACTCAGGGCCCCTCACGCCGCCCACTACACATTTTCACCAACTATTCGACGACACTCGAATGCCTTAGTAATTTGAACAGTGCGCGCTGGCTATGGCCCCTTTGAACTAGTGGGTTAAATACTGAGGGGTGTACAGGTGTGCGATGATAAAAAAATATTAGCTACGTCCAGAAGTGTCACATGCCGCGCGAGGAAAATTTTCCTCGCGGTGTTTGACTTGCCTCACGTGAGGCAAATGCGCGCCCTGCCTCACCTGAGCACTCACATTTGCCTCGCCTAGTTTGGCAGTCGTGAGACAGAACGATGTCAAACGTGTCAAACTGATTGATCGGGTATACCTTTCCCTGTCTAGAGTGTCAGTTGCCTCGCCATTTGCCTCGCGCGGCATGCGACTGAGGCAAACGTCGTGCTTCGCGAGGCATGTGGGTGAGCAGCCTCGCGCGGCATATGACACTTCTGGACGTAGCTAATAATAAGGCTGTGCGTTGTCGGTCAGTGTGTCATATTTTATTAAATTAAATAGACGTCGCTCTACCATATTCTTTTATATACATTTTATTTTATCAATTTTTATAAAAAAAAAATACACTGGATTTTTTATGTAGGTGAAAATTCGTCCAATAAGATAGTGAAATAGTGGATGGAAGTTTGTATGAAAATTCCATCGGGCACATTAAATAATTTAGTCACATTGTGATAGATTATTAGATATTAAATTGAGTAAAAAAAATTCTAAGCGTAAAAACAACTATAAAGTCACTTAGATGGGACCGATTGAGCTTCTTCACCTGCCCCGAATTTCTTGCATCTCAAGAAAAAATCTTCTTATTTTTATCTGAAACCAACAATGCCTATAAAATAATAAAAGACTATTGACAAAGTAAGTAAAACATTTCAACAACAAAACTCTGAGATACTATTACTTAAGTATCTGCCGCTAATTAGAAGCCACAAAAGGAAGGCTTACGCAAGCACAACATGTTTTTAAAGCCTTTATAAGTTCGCCCTCGGCTCGGGTACGGAGAACTTTTAATTGTTTTACCATTTCATAAGATGGAAGCTGGCCAAACTGTTCTCAAATTCATACAATTACCAATTATGTAATCCAGTATAGCTGCCGTGCAAAGAATTGCTATATTGATTATGTTAAATACGCTTATTTATGTATTGATTGGAGCAAATTTTTAAGGTAAATAAATTAATGGCAAATATATAATTAGCCCTTTTACCGTCCCATTTCTGGGCACGGGCCTCCCCTCAATGCGACGGGGATTCAGGCCATAGCCCACCATGCTGGCCTAATGACAATGATGCGGATGCGAGCGCATGATAATGCGGGTTGGTGGATTTCACATGCCTTTCGAAAATCCGTTAGATTTTCGAAGACATGCAGGTCTCCTCACGATGTTTTCCTTCATCGTAAGCCATTATAGACTGAAATAGCATAGCGGTCGTATTTTACAACTATTTATCTGCTGAAGAGACAATTCTGAAAGTTGGAGCGTCATAACAAGTCTGCAGTCCGCCAACTCAATAATAACTTGAAAAATATTTTAACTTGCTCTCTGTTGCAACCTCTGCCATAAAGCGGTGGTATATCTATATAAAACAACTTCCTTTATTTAGTTAGTTTTATGTTTAACAGTTAAACATATTAACCAAATAGGTAACGAACCAAATTAAAAAGTATTTCAATAGAAATAAAGTATATCATTACCTAGACAATTTTCAGTTAGTCTTTATAATAACAAACCTTAGTCTTTGAACATTATTGACATTCGATCGTAGATCGTAGAAGTTATCCTACCTTAGAACATTCCTTTCTAAACAAAATTTCTACGAAAGTGATACAGTATCATCTCCTTAAGAATCTTCTTTAAAAGGCGTAAATGTTTAAACATTTCACAAAACATCGCAGTAAAATGACACTTCAATACAAGTGAGCCATCTTCCCTGCTACCAACTGCATTTCCTATCCAACAAAAATACTTTTTCTTTGCAAAAAATATTGAAACGCGTCACAGAAACGTACTCTAATGGGCTGACGTTTCCTCGCACTCAGCTGATATCGTCTTAAAACGTTTTAAAAGGATCCGGAATACCACTTCCAGTCTGTCCGAGGATGTGATATGATGGTAACTTTTGTTCGGTGAGACGGCAATCCGACACGACCGAGGAGGGGTCAGGCGCAGGACCAAGGTTCACGCGTGCTCTCCGAGACACTCAGTTCTAAATGCCACTAATAGTCAAAGTCAACCATCTCCAACCGAGCTTGTTAACCGTTGCTTAGCCTCCGATCAATTGCCGATCAGTGATGGCGTAACAACTGGCAATGAGCGCTCACGGGTTACGTACGATAACATACAATTAAACGATCTAATTAACTTCTTGGAATCGCTCTTCAAATAAACATCCCATCTAGACTGTATACGTTTCTACGAATCAATTCCCTACAACTACAATGTATGGAAAATACATAGGGTACGTGATCCAATTATCGACACCCATGTTTATAAATTCTAGCTATATAAAATTCCTTTTGATTACTAACTAGTCATTTTGTGTAGAAGTGTAATAATTTTGCTTCAAATATTTCATAATATAATATATCGCTAAACAAATACACCTCCAACTGTATGGCCCCAAACTAAGCAAAGTTTTTAATAAGGTTACCATACAATGGACTGAGGGCGTTCCAGTGACAGCAGACTAAGGCAAATTACGAAAAGACCGTTCCCAAAATTTTCCTCTGCCGGGAATCAAACCCACAACCGCCCGATGCAGTGAACCGAGCGGCCTACGCTTGAACCTACCAGTATGCTGCTGTGCTTTAAAAATTTAGTACCTTATAAAATAATCTATCCCACTAATATTATAAATGTGAAAGTTCAGATGGATGGATGGATGGATGGATGTTTGTTACTCAATCACGCCAGAACGGCTGAACGGATCTGGATGAAATTTTGCACAGAGATACATTATAGTTTATTATACATGTCATAGGTACTCCTCAGAGGGAGAATTATGTGCCCAACAGCTGGGAAATTACAACAGGGAACTATAATGCATACTATAAGTGGTCCTATACAAGCCATTATGTCGCAGGATCTGAAACTGCCCAGACTGAGCCAGCTGTAATTGCCATCGCTAAACTTTACGTCCCGCCCACTAAAGAAACGTATTCTTGTTATACTTTAATAGGTAATAACTCATTAATACCGCGCTCTAACGTAACCATTCGTTCGGGAAGAGATTGTTGAGACACTACGCTGGCAGTTAACTGCTACGGGCATCGTTCCGATGGGAAACCGTTACGCGTTTATGTTTAATGATTATTTGAAGCTGCTCATAATTTTGCGCCGTTCGTAATTCCGGTGTTTGACTGTCTGCTCGTAAAGGATTGTTGGTGTGGTGTAATTGTTTGGTTTTTTAGAGTTCCGTACCCAAAGGGTACTCGACTCTATTGCTGAGCCTACGCTGTCCGTCCGTCTGCCAGCGGGCTGTAATAGAGCGTTGAAATTTTCACATAATGTGTATTTTTGTTGATGACACAACAACAAAACCCAGAAATAAAAAATAATAATTAAAGGAAACAAGAAACTTGATATTTTTGACGTGTTTCCGCCTCGGAACGCACTTCACGTCGATCGGTAGCGGGGACTACTCGCCGCCAACTTCGGACTAAACTATTATTATATTGCATTTTTCTCTCAACGAATCACTGCTGTACAAAGTACTGAAATATACGTTTAATCATTCGAAAGCTGATTTCTTCATTTTCTACGCCTCTAACCTGCGCCGGAACAGACGTTTATACTTTACGATGGAATAATCTACGGTGGTACGGAACCCTTTAAGTGCGAGTCCGACACGCATTTGGTCGGGTTTTTTTTTTGTAGGTTCCGCTGTTCCGTCCATGCAGCGATGAACGGAGAAATAAAAAGTTAATTAACGTTCACAAAGAATTATACCGCGCTGGCCGAGTCTCGCAGTATTTGAGTTCACGTCCGCTCCTATCCGCGTTTTAGAAATCTGTTCTTGTTTGCCTGCAATTAAATAGAAACGTTTTTACTCTTTATCGTGATAGTGCACCGCGAAGGAATTAAAACGAACATTGTTAACGATAATGCAGCAATTCGTCAGTGCCTGTTTTAAAGCCAACATGGAGTGAACAATGTTTCGTTTCGTTCGCGAACGGAACAATAAGTAACGCTTAGTTCGCTGCTTGTAGAGCTCAGTCTAGAGTCGAAATCTTATTTTCGTCTGCAATATATTCGCAGACGACATATTCGAGGGAAATTAAACGTGTTTCGGTGAAGGAAATTAAACTCGCTACTTAATACGTCTGAACCTTTGAAGGTAAAACTTGAAGTGAATAATTAAAGAGGTAGGTACGCTTGTGAAAAACACGGATAGGGTTGTCGCAAGATGTGACTCGAGTGTGGTCGGGCGGTGCACGACCGCCCATAAATCATCGGTGGCGAGCGCCCCTGCCGCCCCTGCCGCCCCTGCTGCCCCTGCCTCCCCAGCTCGGGCAGGCAACACATATTTCTACGTCTCAGCGTAAACGGAGTCCTTGCACTGAAACAACGAAGACCGGACACAGAAACATGAGTGGTGGACTTACATAATATATCCACATATTGTATGACGTTTTGTTGTGAGTTTCTAACTAAACGTGTTGCTTACCTTGAAGGCTAGTTTCAGAATCATTACAACTGACCACCACCAATTGCCCACCAAATAAATATACGTTTTCACGGATATTCTATGGAAAAACTGTCATTTTAATTTGATGGATAAAATTTATCTGACGATTCTCTAAGTATAAACAACCATAGGTACTTATCTAATACCTCTTATGTACCCGTAGATGGAAGATTCTTTATCTAGATACTAATATATTCTATAGGTACTGTTACTTTTTCCTACCTAGTACTTTTATTGGAAAGTATTTCAAAAGCATTCCCAGTCAGTGTAAAGTGACAACGAATTAATAAATGTACCGAACAATAAATAAAATATGAACCCTGCCAGCGTCATTGCAATTCAAAAAGCGTTTTCTTTTGAATACGAAATGTAAAAATATTTTCAATTTTCCACTAAACTAATCATCTACATTTACAATTCGTAAATAATGGAAATATTTAATGTAAGCAATCATTTTAGATTTTACTTGAAAACACATTTTTTTACAGCTAATGAATCAAATAACATATTTTTGTGAAACAAGTATAAGCGTACTTAGGTATCAATTTAAGTATTTTAGTAGTAGGTATTATGTACAAGTAAATATGGAGTAACATTTTTTGGAGTCCTAATTCCCTACGATGCCGATAGTATTATATACAAGTGAATATAGAGTAGGTAACATTTTTTGGAGTCCTAAATCCCTACGATGTTCACAATGTGCCTTTCACTGAAATACTATATGAAAGTAACATGACTATGTAAAATTCCTAATAAAAAGTGTAAAATGCTGTAATTAATAATAGTTGCCTAGGTGAGTTCCTAAACGCCGGTCACAAGAAAATTTAATTAAAACGCCTGCAAAAAAGAGCGGCGTCGCAACCTACTAAACGCTTTCAACATATTTCTCGTAGGTTTAATAATAAATGAAGCTTTTAACGAACCACTTTCCGGCGAAATCGCAAACGTAAAATTAACACTGGGAGCGTTTGTTCCAAAAAGTTTCTTAACTCAACTTGGGGAATCTGATAATGAATTCCACATATCGCTTTATTACCACTGTGAAGTGGGAATACGCTAAGTGACGACATTATGCAAAACTGCGGCTGTCCTAGGGGCGCCGCGCCCGTGCGAGCTCTAAACGCATAAGAAACTCCCCATCCCAGCATCCCCACACTTTTGTTCCCACCAGGGAGCCGGTGCGGCGGCGTCGGCGTTTTAAATTTCACTGCGATATCCTTTCGCAGTCGGGAAATTTAAAGTGCGTCCCGCGAAACGAACGCCAGTGGCACTCTGTCGGTTTCCCCGAGATATCGCCGGATTTACTGGGTCGAAGGCTTTGTGGGGCTGAAATAAAACGGCCCGCGGAGAAATCCACCGCATGTTATTAGGAGAACGCTAGATTTATATCTTGTATTCAATTTGCGTGAGAGCTATTTGTTAGCGTCGGGGACGCGATGTCGTTACGAGCTCGGAGCGATAACTCTGTTGTGATTAACGAATGATAACGGTTCCATTACGTCTATCATTTAAATAATAAGAAAGGGGCCTGCTTGTGTAGTTCTGATTATTGCTTTGATTATTATCAGTCGGATGTCGGGATCCCTTTCTTCTGGGCCTGTGAAAAGGATTTGATCTTCGTTATCTTTATGTGCTTACGACTTCGTCCATTCTGCAAAGCTCGCTAAACTTTTGTCTACGTACAACCTCTATTTAAAAGTATAGGCTCTTATTAGCGATTAGCGATATCTCGTGATCTTTACTCCGAATACCATTTAAATGTCTTGCTTGCGTTTCTGCTAGCATGGCGGTCAAGTCTAGTATCATAGATTTATGAAAGTTTAGCGCTCGCAGACCAATCATTAATCTATGGTTAGTCTAGTAAGAAGCTGATTGATATGCCCTCAACCCCACATTCTCCCAACAGTTGTTACCAACTCTCACAACTCGAGATCACCTTTGACATTATCCATCTTACCCTCAATACTCCATCTGAACGTTAGCCTTTATTATTCTTTCACGTGTCAGATGAAAATGACGCGTCAGCAGATCACACGCACTGATGAAGGGGGAGGTAAGCCTAGACAAAGAGGTAGGGGGAATCTGTTGCTAATACATAAATCAAATTCCATTTCAGAGTGGCAAACGGCTTTGTCACGGAGATAAATAAATCGATTCCATTTTAGAAAGCTATTTCGGTTGGACGATTCTCTCCTAAAAATAGACAAGGTAAGTCAATGATAGACAAAAATAAACGTTATTTTCAGAACCACAGACAATAACAACAACCATATTTAGACAAGTTCCACGTAGGTTTATGGACAACTAACTAAAATACCTATTTAGGTTCAGAATTGTATTGAAAAAAATGTATTGTTGTTTCCGATAAATCTTATTCACCAAATAAATTTAACTTTTTGAAAGATATTTTAATAAAAATTCTGTGAAAACGTTATATTTATGTGGTGGATAAAAGCTATCTAATGATACTTCGAAACAGAACCATAAAAAAAATACTACATCGCTTTTTTCAGGGTAGAATATTTTGTTTCTAACTCACGTAATAAGTTCATCACAAGGGAAGATAATGTAAACCGAAATTTTGATGATAAAATGGATATTAGAAGGGGTTTCAAAGCTCCAATTTGATGAAGAAATTCCTTTCCCGCCGAAAATATCATTTCCGCGCCAAAATAGCCGTCACAATGTCTGTACCCATTATTAGTGGACCCGGAGCCTCGAACTTAGAGCACTTTAGAACATTGTGGTAAAAGTCGGGAGCATAAATATAATCACGGGATATTGAACAATATTATATACAATGGACACACCCCGCCTCGCACGGAATGGGACCTTCCGCTATGTCTTCGCTTGTCAAAGGTTTTAGATATATTCAACATATCTTATGGTTATTAGGTAGATCTTCAAATAAAATATTGTACCTACTGACTTACTTCTGGAAAGAGTTACATTTTCTTTTTAATAATTTTTAACAATGGTCACGAATGATGTAATATGTGTGTCTATATTATGGAACTTTAGCGGAATAGCTGTGAATTCTGAAATAAATTAATTGCTTTTTCAGAATTAAGTAGCCAGAACAGATTATTAATATTGCGTTCATTTTGTCATGTCGGAGGACAGTTATGGGTACCTAACCCCAACCTAATACCTAACCTGATTTCGAAAATTACATAATTAATTACCTATGTGTTTCACCATAACACTAATGGTTACTTCTTCCACTTTAATTCAATATCGCTTAAGAGTTTAAGTAAACAGAATAGCTCTGTGTTATTGTCTCCGAACTACGCTATTACGCTAAAAGTCATCTGTTTAAATGTAAACCATCATCGATTGCAATTGCCATCAGCGCTCTGCCCCTTCAGACTGGTTATAATAGAACATTAGCGCCGCGTAATGTTGGAAAGGGGGAGAAGCAAAGATGTATTAAACCTATAGATGCGACTTACCGCGCATAATTTGGCAACTAGAATACAAGGTAATTACCCCCACCCACTCAGTCACGCACCAACCAGCGTCGCGCCTGCACGGCAGCACGCGCGCGCTCGCCATTGCTTATGTAGTTAATAAATAATGCCACAAGGTATATTTATCTCTTTCTAACAACAGGTCTGACGTATATGACTGGATTTATTAATATGTAGTATAATGTTCTATTTTCAAGTGCACTAATATTCGTGTAGGTATGTCAGGTCTATAATATAAAACATCATTGAGGAAATGGGACTGCAAACGCGACGAGAGACGAGTCTGTTTTCTCGCAGCCACTGGCGGGGTCCAAACGACTTATTAATTTAATACGATATCACTTACTGAGGGGGAAATATGCCGTTATCTACCCATAAAGATAATTGCATTCAATCAAATGTTATACAAATGTTGGCTTCAATTGTCGAATGTTTGTATTGTGGGAAATTGGCGAACATAATAGACATTTAGGGTTTGAATCAATACACCTTACCTGTTATTGTTACACGGCGCGTGTTTACGTAAGAACACGTACAGTTCTACGATGTTTACTTTTCAATTGAAACGTTAGGGTGGCGTTTCTATAATATCAACTTATTTTGTAATTGCTTACATTGAATTAAGACCATTTAAGTATCGTGTGTGGGGATTTCAAAAACTTTGCCTAAAATGTGCGGACTTCCACCACAGCATTATCTTTATCTTTACGCAGGAATGTCTCTAAAGACATAAAAATAAAGTAGATAGATAAGTATCCTCCATCTCAAGTTTTATCATCATTGCAACGCATAATTTTAAATACACATTTCCACTCTTCAGTACTCCAAAATGCGTATGAGTTCCATTCTCAATCACAACTAGCCGCATAAAAGAACGCTACAATTACTCTTTTCATGTACCGGCAGAACCTTGCCGGTATTAAATTCCTTAAAAAAAGCAATATATGAGTCGGCGGCGTCGATGTACGCAGTATATGACAGGAGCGCTATTCTGCGATCAAGAGGGCGTCATTCCCCGCATCTTTTCCGCGTCATTTGCGCGGGTCACACGCCGCGCCACCGCCGCCCGCCCTGCTGCCATCCCGCGCCCACCCGCATCTAATGTTGCTAGCTCTACTCTATTCATTTCGAAGGTTCCAAATATTGGCACAAACTTGCTGCTTGTTACCCGCGTAACTATAAAAAATTGTAGATGAGATACCGGTGGTTCTTTGGCGTTTGACAACCAAGTCTGTATCAAAAATGCGCCTATCGTCTACAAGCGTTTCTACTAATTGTTAGTAACGTATAGGTATTTTTAGAAAGCATGACGATTCAATATCACGGTAGGTTACTACTTTCACTGGCAACTGTGCTTCTTTCCACCAACGGCCGAAACTCTTTTTCTAAAACACAATTTTTGTCGTAAAAAGAGCCACTTTTGAATACCTACCTGTGCAATGTTTTCTTTTCTACAGATGGCAACCCTCAGTCCTCCGACGCTTACACTCTTGGATAAGAAAACGCTCCTAATATATGTCACTGGCGGACGGTTAATGCGTTCTCGGCTCACTGGAGACTCAGCACCAATTTATGCCAGCCACGCTTTTTCTTATCGACGTTTATTGCCTAATTCGACATTTTCACAGTATATTAGGCGATCCGTTCATATTTTTATCATCTAACTCTCCCTTAATCTTTAGCCACAACTGCTGGACCTATGACTTATAGTCGCGACGGTCGGTCGAAAGACAAGTGAATTTCTATCATCCTCTTTTTGAAAAGGTACTGTACCTTCTCAGCTGAATTATAGCACCCCTTATCATTTCAACATCTACATACAAACTTTAGCAGGAACCTACTGTCAAAGTTGCATTCTTGTTACAATACTTTCTCCTGATTAATAGATCCTATTGATACTGTAGGTTTAGGTTACCTCGGAGTCCAGTCGGGAGCTTGTTGTTATATTAAAATCGCGCCCACACAACTATGCATGTGCACTTACATAGTGTGTGTGCGCGTGTGTCCCTACAATACTATCCGTAATAATTAAATATCTATTATTAAACCGAAGGTATACCACTGACCGTTAAAGGTGCATTATGTTACAAATAATTAATTACAGTTTAATTAAATAAAAGCATGTTCATGTATTTAATTTAGAGTAATGGTATGTTAATTATTGAAATGACTGATAACCGCGATATTGATTAATAAATAGTTTTATGCTGTTTCATTTCATTCATTTATTTCAGCCAAAGGACGTCCACTGTTGTACATAGGCCTCCCCCAAGGTTTTTAAAAACGACCGGTCCTGTGCCATTTGCAACCAGCGGTATCTCGCGACCTTCACTAGGTCGTCGGCCCAGGTTGTGGAGGGTCTACCCACACTGCGTCTTCCGGTACGTGGTCGCCACTCAAGAACCTTTCTGCCCCATTGACCATCAGTTCTGTTATGCTGTTTACCGCCACCAAATACAATAAAAAAATCACGCTCTAAAAATAGAGGATACCCGGGGTCTGTTTAGGTCCTAGGGCAAAGTGGCATATGACTACGGACCACTGCTATCCTCTAGACAAGAATATTTTCTTGTTTCATACTTTTTAGAGCGTGGGGTTTCAGTACAAAATCGTGACAATCAAGGCCGCAACTCATGCTAAAAATAATTTCATAATATTGCAAACCGGGGCATAAATAATTCCCGGCGGTGTGACGGCGAAAGGGTGCGGATCGTCGGGTGCCATCAGTTCCACGTCATTTGGCACCCGTGCCGCGTTCACACGCGACACTCGAACGAGCCAGTAACTCGTTAGTACGCGCTGACACCTCCGACTCGCGGATCGGAAAGTTTTGCTGAATAAGCGAAGGTTTCATCAGCAGCTACTAGCTACCAGCCTACTTCTTCTCATCTCCTATTGGTGATAGCTTGACTTTAGAGTTGCCAGGAATAGCCGGCAAATGTGGTAGAGCCGCGGTAGTACGATCCTCGCACAGGAGATCGGCGTAAAATAGCTATTTTGAGGCGGGTACAGATATGTATCATTTGCCCGATCCGATCACCGTATCCGTATCGCCGACGCGTATCATGATCGCATGATACGCGCATGATACGCGATCTCGATACGCCGTTATGATACGGCCCGTCCCATGTCGTGTTGGTTTTTGTCCGATCATCAAAGGCTGTTGTGAAGATACGGATACGGAGCAAATCGAGGCGTCCACAACTTGATACGGGGCTTGATACGTGATACGCTGATACGGATACGGTGATCGGATCGGGCAAATGATACATATCTGGACCCGCCTTTAGCTGCGTTTCGTACGATGAGTGAAAGAGCCGAAAGCCCAACCTCCCCTTTCCTGCCTCTGTCCCATGTCCCTTCAGGTCGGCAACGTGCGAGCGATGCCTTTGAAATTGCAAGCATCTATAGGCTACGGTAACTGCTTAACATCAGGCGGACCGTAAGCTTGTTAGCCGCCTTAATTATATAAAAAAATAGCATGGCCAGCTGTGACAATACGAAATGAGAGAAATCCCGATCTGGTCTCATTTCCTTCTATGAATTACGAAACAGAGAGAGAGAAAGCTACTCAGTCGATGTGCTGGCTCTACACCCGATCCAGTTAGGGCCTCCGCAGACTTGCTACTTTTAGCATCGACGATCGGCGATTTTGATGCTGCGTCTCGCTCGTTCGCGCGCGAAGAAACTCGACGCAGCATCGATACAGTCGCAAAATCGCCGGTCGCCGATGCTAAAAGTAGCAAGTCTGCGGTGGCCCTTATTTAAGATTTCCGTCTTCTGCCGGTTAAGTTATGGGTTCCTCCAAAACGGTGGCGTCATATATAACGGCCGCACTAGAACATTGGCTATGTAAACTATGGCGCGGTTGCCTAGAGACCGGTATTGGACACCGTTTTTTTGTTCTAGTGCGGCCGTTATATGGCGGTACCTTTTACCTAGGAATCCAGCGCTTTAGTCCAATTAGTCCACGGCTAAACGAACTTAAATAGTAAATTGCGCCTATTTTAAGTGTAGCGGTTCCTTCGTATCACGGTGCTTCGAAACACCGTATTTTACTATAAGATATAAGCAATCATGACTGTGTAAAATAGTAGAGTTACGTAACTAGTATGTGAAATTTTACATAAACAGACCGCGTTCGCCGCGATTTCGCACCGCGTCTCGATAGTGGTGTTCAACCCCACTCTATTCTTGAATATTGCATGCATTAAACTCGTTCACTGTGCAAAATAACGCCCAAACGGCGCTCCTTTCGAAATATTTAAAGCTTTCCACTTTAAACACTGGAACAGATTCTTTGAACGATCAGTTTGAAAATTAAATTACGTTTAAAGGTCAAAAATTTAGTTAGACCCATTGTTTTTTTTTATAGGACTGCGGTGGCAAAAAACCGTACGGCCCGCCCGATGCCAAGCAGCTACCGCAACCTACAGATGCTTGCAACACCAAAGGCATCGCTCGTACATTGCCGACCTGAAGGGGAGTG
Source organism: Drymonia ruficornis (assembly GCA_947859195.1). Classification (NCBI taxonomy): domain Eukaryota; kingdom Metazoa; phylum Arthropoda; class Insecta; order Lepidoptera; family Notodontidae; genus Drymonia; species Drymonia ruficornis. Next base: position 6,745,177 of record OX401923.1, read on the forward strand.
GAATGAAGGGAGAAGAAGGGGGCGGGGGGTTTGGGCTTTCGGCTCTCTCACTCATCGTACGAAACGCAGCTGTAATAGCTGCTTTACGCCGATCTTCTGTGAGAGAGTGGTACTACCCTGATCGAGCCAGCCCGTATATGAGCTGCAGTCAATTGGCTACAGCTTGGCTCTACCACCTTAAAATCATTGAGATTATTGATGTATTAATTTAGAAGATATGGTACCTCATAACAATGCAAACACTAGACTTGTCCTCAGCGCAACTCAACTTCATGCCGTGAAATTGACACATCTGTTATCGCACTCGCAAATCGACAATCAACTTCATGGCATTTTGATGCGTGTTATTCACCAGAAAACGAATATTGGCATGTACATACCGACATGTTTTCAACATTATTGTCCGCGAATGACTGAGTCGTACTATGTCCATTTATTTGGACATACTATTTTGGACAGTTATATGGCTCCTCTTACTTGGTAATGTATTTGGTTAGACCTATGATTGATAAAGTTGATTACAAGTGCCGATAACCTGAACCTGAAAAGGCGCCATTAACAAAGGATAAAGCCTTACAAATTCTAGCTAACTTGTCACGTTACACTAAAGCGAAATGATTGAAAAATGTTTTCTAGTTTCTTTCACTGAGGCAGCCACTTCTAAGGCCTCGTTAAGTAAATACACTGTACGAGAAAATTACGTTTTATCCAATGCTTAGGAGATTGCGAGTTTGTAACTATATTTTTTTGTTTGTTTAATTTAAAAAGCAGTGATAGCCAATTGGTTAAGCATCCGTCTTGCGGGCTTAAGGTCCAAGGATAAGATAAAAAAAATAAACAATGTAAAAAAGACAAGCCCGCTGAGTTTCTTGCCGGATCTTCTCAGTCGAGGTCGCGTTTCCGATCCGGCAGTAGAATTTAAGGAAAAAATGTAAAATGACAATTTGTAAGTGCCCCCGTAGGCCTAAACAAAATAAACGCTTTGACTTTGACTTTGACTTTGAAGGGTTCAAACTCGCACCTCTGGATTTTTCGAAATCTATGTGCGAAGCATAACTTTAATATGATTATCACTTGCTTATGGTGAAGGAAAACATCATGAGGAAACCTGCTTCCGGCCCTCTCACTAATACTTTACGCCAATCCTCAGTGAGAGGGTGGTACTACCCCGGTCGAAGCAGCCCGTATATGCGCTGTAGTCAATTAGCTACAACTTGGCTCTACCACCAATAATAATATACATCATTCCACCGTATTGTCAGCCATAGACGCATAACAAATATTTTATGTGTCGTCGGGTGCGCTAAACGGAGCCAAAGTGGCGCATAACGCCACTGCACCCCAGTTTACTTTAAGTTTAAATGCGCTCTTGACATAATCCCCGAACAAAGAGGGTGCTCATCTGTCGCGCCACAATGGGTGCACGGCATTGATGTCTTGTTTTAGAAGATATGGTAGCTTCTAACATCGCAATCACACAACTTGTGCTCAGCGCACCACATGCAGCGAAATTCACACTCTGTTATCGCACTTGCAATTCGACAATTCACTTATTTTATAGATATGAAGGCATTATTTATTTTATTCATCGGTAGATGAGCCATATGGGCAATACCGACATGGTTACAACGTTATTTTCCGCGAGCGACTGACTGACTCCGTTTTAGGGTCAGTTTAGACAGAGCTGGTAAATGCGCGAGAAAATTCCTGGCTTTTTAATGGAGGCAATTTAATGCAGCCAGTAAATTGCTCGCGCATTTTCCCACTCTGAACTGACCCTATTAGGACAAACTATTTTGAACAGTAACGTGTCTTCTTCTTGGTATTGTCATTGGTGCACGGCTATTAATTATGTGTCAACAAAGGCGGTTGCGAGATGCGAGCGGAGATCGCCGAGCTCGTGAATGACTGACTGAATATTGTAGGTGTTGTGGATCATTATTCGTTCTGTTGGTCATTCTTGGGGTGAATAATTTGGTGTATATGTGGATACATTAATCTTGGTTATTACGATAACCAAAAAATATCCTAGATGATTTGATTTCTTGCACAACCTTTGCACACATTGCGGCTAGTTGGCCCGGTTCAGATGGAGATGGGTGCCGATATAACGGGCAAGGGGTGCCTGAGGGCCTACTCTGTTTCAAACGAAAACGAAATTTCGGACGAAATTCGCGTATTTTCTACTACGTTTCTCATTGATTCCAACATTTCTTACAAACGAAAATTGTTTGACGTCTTCGTCGTCGTCGAATCTAAACGTCAAACAAATTTCGTTCGTAAGAAATGTCGGAATCAATGAGAAACGTAGTAGGCAAAACGCGAATTTCGTCCGAAATTTCGTTTTCGTTTGACACAGAGTAGGCCCTCTTAACTTCCACTGCCGAAAATATGTTTTTATAACAAAGACATTAAGTACAAGAAAAAGTGAGACATGACTGTCTAAAATAGTATGTCCTACTAAACGTCGTCCATGGTACAGTACGACTCAGTCGTTCGCGGAAAATACGGCTCAACTCCTGGCGAATAATACGCATCAAAATGCGCATCGATAAGTTGAATTTTGAATTTCGAGTGAGATAACAGTAGCTGTAGTGTTGCGCTGACCACAAGTCCAGTGATTGCAATGTTAGGAGGTACCATATCTGCTAAAATAATACATCAATGTTTTATAAGAAAACCAAATTTTCAAATCCATGAACATTGATTATGATTGGTTGCGCGCAACCAATCCTATATTAATGTTCATGGAAATACCAATTGCCTTTAACGAGCTTATTCAGCATTTCCCTTTACTCCTTTAATAATAAATTCACAAAGCTCAACGTTAATCCTTTTCAGGAAACTATCAGTTTATATAAGAACATCAAGCTGAAGACGCCGCATTAAAGTTTGATTGGCTTTTCATAGCCGGCAGTGCCGCAAGTGCGCCGTTCTGTTTAGTGCGGCCACAAATCGGCCGCGCGCGCCGCGGAACGGCCATACGGACGGACATAAAACTCCACTATGAGTACATTAGAGGCTTACATACCTTACGAGTAGTATCTACAGAGAAGATCAAGCTATGGCAACGATATGGGTTAGACCCCTTCTTCGTCTAAGGATGGTCTAAGCTTAGACCAAAGACCACTTCACTTTAAACCATAGATAACTTTTTTTCTTTTGGTTAGTGTCATTTAGTGTCCGACCGAAACAGGATTTTCTGCCGAAACCGAAACCGAAACCGAATCTTCGGCATCTGTTTTAGGTTCGGCCGAAACCGAAACCGAAACCGAACCTTTTTCAGACAAGTTAAAAATCTTTTGTTTACTGAAATTTGGTTTACTTTATACCCTTATATTGACAGTTAGAAATGTTAGAATGTGTTAAATGAAATAAAAAACAATAATTGAAGTACAAAATTGTATGTGAAAATATAATTAATAATAATATTATCTATTATTTTATTATCTGTTAAGTTACTTATTTTCTTTGTTTTTTTTTATTTCTTATTTTGGCTTACCGTTATAAAGTTTTTCTTTCTTTCTTTCTTTCTATTATATTACTTATAATTATATATTTTTTAAATATTGCTGCTCTGATTAAAATAAACACAAAATAACAATCATGTTAACACTTCTTGGAACAAAAATTTGTCAATAATCAACACTTACATTATAAAAAAGGACCTCATTAATTGAGTATTTCGATTGCGTTTATAATCACGACATGTTTAAGACTAAATTTAACATTAATTGAGATCATTTTAAATTTTAATTGCAGTTGGTAATTTAGGGTTTTTGTGGGATTTTCATTTTTTTTTTATAATTGAGGGTGGCAATCGTAATTGTAATATATTAAACCCCCGTTTTCATTTTCTACTTAAGTAGATAGGTAAGTCACGTTCAGATCGATTCTCAAAAATATACGGACAACAACAAATTATTTTACAAATAAAAAATGATGTATCTGAAGGTCACACAGCCAAATCATAGCTGGTGGTTGTTTGGGTAATTTAAAACCTCATCCAACAAAAATAACCTAAAACAAATGTGCCGTAACATAAGTAATAAATAAATGATGAATGTGTGAATCAAATATAATATAATATAACCTCTTTCTTTTACATACTTAATTCTCATCATTCATAAATCCGAGTGAATAACTCAACGGAAAGAACTTCAATGCTTAATAAAGGCCAATAAAGCGAGAAATAACACTAAACTCACAAAACAATCACCCCGGACCAGCCGGCGATCTGACAGCTGACGATGCGCGATGGTGGATGCAACGCGAGACACGAACTCTCCCGAAATCAACAGAGTGACGCGCGATAATTCACGAACGCAGAGTTTCGGCGCGGCCGAAAGGTTCGGTGGGTTTTCTGCCGAAACCGAAACTGGTGCCGAAACTAGATTTTTGAGCCGAAACTGGCCGAAACCGAAACCGAAACCGAATCTTCGGTCGGACACTAGTGTCATTTGCTCGATTCCGAGATCTAGATCTCTATTTTGAGGATTAATCCCAAATTTATAGAAAGTTATGATCGACTTGCACTGGCGTTACAAATAACTTTTGTTCCTAGAAATTCATTATAAACTGTCTAGAATCTCTATAAACCATAGATTTACGAAGTCTTTTTTAATGTCTTTAAGAGAATCAGTGGTTTCAAGCAACTTACTATGCCCGTAACTCACGACCATGGACCAATGACTAAGGGGACTGGCCCTAAGCAACTCGGCCGAGTGGTCGGCCTAGTACTAACATCGACATAAAACGAAGCGAGTAGTTCAACTATTTACCGGTAGATAGAACAATGAAAATGAAAAAACAATGACCACGTTTTTTTTCATACATATATCTAATAAGGGCACCTATTTCTTTAGTCTTTACTCTGTGCTCACGACCCTATAGATCTATGCTGTAACCATTTTAATGAAGACCTTTATAAAATCAAATATCAAATATCCTTTGAAGGTTTATAGAATCACATTGATTACAGGTGACTACGGCAGGTTCAGTCTGTACCTATAGACGTAAGCATTTTTTTTGTTCGTTACTGTGTGCGACACTGAAATAATGTAACGAAACAATTCTTATTTTGTGTTCAAATAACAAAATCACAGATACAGATCTATTTTCTCTCCCTAGTCTCCACCGCGACCGTACAGAATCTCCAATATTTACTTATTTACTCTACCGAAATACATTGTTGAGAAAAAGTATTCGGGTCCGTATAATGAATGACTTTATCTTAAATAGATCACCTATTTTAACACGTGAGCCGAGGTAAGCAAAGAAAAATAAAATGTTGGGCCGAAGGATCGATTTCCCGCAGAGTCTCATTACGTTTGAGTCGACCGTATAAATCCTCTCAGTATTCCGAAACTCTTTGAAAGGAATATTATGTTCGAAAATCCATGTGTTTCACCGAAGATATTGCCTTTATTTTGTTTTGCATTCTTATTGGTTTCCGGCGATTATGAAAACGTGCGTATTACCTGTTTTTATTTTGGGCATTTACCTAATTATTAGGGCCTTATCGCACTGGCGGTTTGCAAGCGGGGTAGTATGACGGGGTAGTAACGTATGCGTAAGATGAGTCAATATTGCCGAGTACCGCATTAATTCACCAATAGGTATAGATGGTTAGTAATTGTAGATACTTATAAAACTATTTTCTGATAAATTAAAACTTCATAAACAATATTTTATGCTGTAGCAACCCAGTATGTTATTGAATTCGGCCGTTAAAACCTTTAACTTCTTAAACTTTAATAAAACCAAAAACTTACGAACTACTTAACGTTGAAAATTGTAGCCGTTAAAATCAAATCTCAAATTTCAAAGCAGCATTTTATTGGCTAACTGTATGAAGTTGATGTTACAAGTAGGTCCCGTCAGTTCACCTCAGTCCTTAGCCGTGTTTATTAATCAGGGACTTTATAATTTGCGAGTGAAATTTTAATTGAACTAATTACCCTGAAGTTGTAACAAGCTGAAATTAACGGGATTTATTTGTGAAACAAGAGTAATCGCGATCGCGAGAAAATAGTTTTAGTCTGACCTGCATTTAACAAATGTAACGATACGGCACAATAATGTTATAGGACTATTTTATGTTCACTTTTTTGGGAATTAGGTGAGTAGTACATTCATAAACCTTCTATGAACTGAAGACTGAGATTTTTTGATATATTTTTTGACATTACGTACCTACTTATTATGATATACTTAATCCTCTTTATGAAATAATATTACCTACCTATAAAATGTACATCTCATATGCGGCAATCACAGACACAATAGAAAATCAGTTATGCCTCGCACGAATCCGTGATAAAGTACCCTACCTATACGAAGGTTAAAACTATTCTCATGAACTCATTAGGGCCGGCCGCACAATATAAGAAACTTACTATCAGAAAAACGCCTATACCTAAGTGCTCCATGCATACATTTTGTACTGGGCCCCGCATACTATCAGGAATTTGCTGGACGGATTGGGCACTTTATGTTGACTGCTTAAGGTCATTTATAAAGTCATTCTGCTGATGTGTGGCTGACCTTAAGAAAAAATAAAATCAAGCTATTTTTATTTAATGAAGGGCCTTATTATTACACTAGCCGGTTGCGAGCGTGATTCTAGCGGGGCGTTCGATGAACGGGTTCACAGCGTAAGCCGAGCAGTTGCGCGGCGAGCTCGCCACGGGATCGCGGTGGTTACGCTTGCAACCCGCTAGTGTGATAAAGCCTTAATTACACAATTATCTGCGGAATACTACCGGAGATTACAAATTTGTTTTAAGTTAATTCCCCTTCTTTGAAGTTGACCGGCGCCTGATTGGTGCTCCTGACAACTTCGTTCCTTAAAGTTCCTTTCCGCAACTCCACCTGGGTGTGATCTTTAATAGAGTTCTCGTAACTTTGTTATACTTTGCCTAGCGAATGAAACTATTAATTTTCTTTTCGCAACTGGACAAAATGGCGGACTCCAGTTCCGGGGCTGCCTGTGAATTTTGTTAGAGTATAATTAAAATTTGGTCGTAGTATATTATTTTCTCAAGCTTTTCTATGCTCGGAAACCGCCATAACAATCAAGCATCTAAAAACGTTTAGATGATTTTGGATAACAAGGCTTATGAATACCATAAATATTACCACAGTATTGAGACACAATGTACCTACTTACTTTTGAAAAATAAGCCGGAAACCCACGGCGGCGCACGGAGAGGCCACGCACACGGGCCACGCCTCGCTTTGCAAGAAAATTTATGCATCACGTCATGCACGTCATTTCGTGCGTAGCCTCTCCGTGCGCTGCGGTGGACACGATTGCATAAATTTTCTTGCAAAGCGAAGCTTGACGCACGTGGGTGACCTCTCCGTGCGCCGCGGTGGGTTTCCGCGTTTAATGTCACAAGGTCCGCGATGTCACATGAACAAAATATGACGTCATCGTTTTGAAAGCTGCTTCCATTCGGCGATGTTTGCACAACGAAATCTAGTCAAAATAAAAACAAGCTCTCTCCGATAACACACGGCTCCGCGCCCTCCACATCCAGGTCATAGCCGCCCGCCCTGAGGATTTTTTTCGTAAAACAAAATATTTTTGCCACTTTTTATGGACTTAAAGCAACGATTTCGCTTTTGCTTATTTCGATGGGCAGCATAGTGGAGCTATTTGGGTATTTGGGTTACATTACAAATATACATTGTATTAAATTAAGTAAGTGGCGATAAAAAATGCAATTAATGTAAAAAGGATGCCTATGATTTAAAATTCACCAATATTTATGAAGTAAAGATTGAGTAAAGATAATAAATAATCTTAAAATTAAAGAAAATTAAGGTTAACCTTATAAAAGCGTTAGTACAGACTTAATGATATAATGGTATGTAGGTATAGTACAATAGTATAGTATAAGCGCAGAAAGACTCACCTATTTTCTAAAGCTGTTGAACAAAAACGTTAATATTCATAAGCTCCACGCTCCCTAAGTGTGAGAGCTCGTAACACTTTGTTTTACGACGTAATAATATTTTGTCCACGACATCATAACCGATTTATTATTTGTAACAAAATGGCAACAAACTTTCGCTATAACGTGTAGTTGACAACGCTTTATTCCATTGGCCCGGATTGTATCTCCAAAACGCGGAATATTTCGTTGGAATTCTGCTTATTGGAAATAAATCCTGGATGAAATGGGATCATACCTATTCAGAGGGAAGCCCCTATCTATAGGTAGACGGTTCGGTACACACGTGTCGAATCAGACCCCCTCGACGCTGTACGCTTTTTCAGATTACAGATAATACCTTTATGAGTTACATTGACGAGGTCTTGAAATTTCAGATTTTGTTGAACTCTGTCAACAAGGGCGGGCCCGTTGGCGTGGTTGGTAAGATTCCGCCTATCACGCTGCAGGTCGTAACTTCGATTCCTACCCGGGACATGCATTTGTGTGCATGAACATGTCTGTATGTCCCGAGTCTGGGTGGAATTATGTATATTAAGTATGTACCTATTTACAATCAAAAAAGTAGTATATGTATATCAGTTATCTGGTTTCCATAGTACAAGTTCTGCTTAGTTTGGGATCAGGTAGCCGTGTGTAAAAATAATGTCCCAGGATATTTTTTTTTTTTTTAAGGTGACGCAAATCTGAAACCAAAGGCGTCTTGCATAAATTCATAAGTGTTTCGCTTGCGCGCTTTTACTAGCTGCAGCCTTACTAAGAAAAGTAATTCAAAAAAATGCTGCTGATGTACTGAAGTACGCCGACTTTGACGTAGTGTTAGTTGCCGCATATTACTAGCGCGCAGGCTCCATCTAGTTGGAGCTTTGAATTGAACCCACAAAACTTTGTTATTCAAACACGTCCCAAATACGATCGTCTAATCGTCCATCGTAATATTTCCAACATCAGCTGAGCTTACTTTATTACCGACACCCATAATTAAGAGGGCTCAGCTTAAATTGGGAATGTTACCTTAGACTGCAGGCTATCGTACAATCCATCCCTGCCACCCATCTCATTGCATTACATAATCTGAATTAATCTCAAACAAAACAACTTTAAGGATAAAATAAATAGGTAAGTAGCTACTTGAAACCGGTAATACTTACTTCACCAGGAACATGGAAGCAACAAGTTTGTTAAACTTAATTAAAATGCAACGGCTGTAACTTGGAAATTCAAATAAGTTTACAACAAGAAATCTGCATAAATCTGTTAACATTTATTACTTTGATCGAAGGTTTATAAGGTGCGTCCTTAATGCATGTGTCAAGTCAATAAGCATTTCTAGGAACAAAAGTGATTTGTAATGTTGGGTGTAAGTACAAAAAGTTTTTATAATGCCACATTTCTTATTCCATGTGCTATATTTATTTATTTCTTTTTATTCTGTGCTCTCAGCCAGGATACTTAATAGATAGATAAAGTTGCATCAAACATCAGGCTAACATTTTTATGAGACTGCAATCTTCAGAAGACGGCGAATTTTGACTGGCCAAAAAAATTCTGGTGCGGTTAATGGTAAAATTTCCAACATAAAGTGTCTACATAAACCTCTATTTATTATTGGCACCAGTAATTAAGAGAGTCCAGCTTATGTTGGTAATGTTACCATTGACGTGCAGGTGACTGTACCACTGTGTCAAGCGAGGAGCCCGACTATACGGCGTCAATAGCCTAATGTTGTGTGCATCAAACAAAAGAATGTAGCAGTCATAAAATAACTTGAACTTTTTTCTTTCACTGAATCGTATGGAGTTATAAAACTTGCTATGAATAAAAGTAAATAACTATTAGGCCATTCGTACACTCTGCCACTCCTAACTTATTCGCGCGTGGCTCATCTACGGTGCTACGGAGGAGGAAAGCAACCGGATAGTAACTCCACAAGCTCCGTACAAAAAAAACCACAATCACTCAAGTAGGTACGCAGTGCAGAAAAGTTTATCGAAACCAGTCGCCCGCGTCAGAACGTTGTGTCGCGTCGCGTGATACTAATTACTAATTAATTACTAACCAGTTTCTTTTAAGTAACGTTGTATGCAAGCCGCCATTGAAATATTAGAGCTATTGCATCCTAGCAACTCTTTAGTAATTTTTGTTAGTACATAGTTTATTTTGAGTAGTGCCATGTACGAATGGCCTTACTTTACATGGAAACGGCAATTATTCGTGACTAATAAGCTCGCCACACGCGCCTGCAGTATTTAATACTTAGAACATGACGTGTAAGAAAATTGCTTTCAAACAATGCATAATGTAAATTATGTTGTGTTTATGGTAAATTAATAATTATAATAAAATACAAGTGTTCTTAGAGCAGTGACATGTGAAGTTAGTTCTTAATTCAAGTTACAGTTAGGTACGGTCGCCTGCACGTATAAGGTAACGCTTCCAACATAAGTTGGGTTCCCGTTAATATTGACACACGGTATTAAGAGAACGCAGCTTATACTGGAGTGAGCCCTGTAAGGTGCAGCCGAGCTTACAGAACCAAGCCAAAATATTGTTAACGTAAAATGTGACAATTTATTTGCTAAGTAAATAATTGACAGTTCACTCTAATAATTACTTTAAAAATATATCCAAGAGACAGCACTGCTGCAAACAATATCCAATAACGCGAGTCCATTTCTTCAAATAAATGGTGGAAATTTTATTTATTTGTACAAATATTTATTACCACTTATAAATTTATATTAGTACAACGTTAACATTGCGCTGTCCACGGGCAGAGTCCGAGAGGAAAATAAAGAAGCATCGTTGCATTGCAAAATATTCGCAATAACTTTCGAACGAGCCGGGATGACGGCGATGCGCTAGGGACGTGCAAAACATCGATACTTTTAATATCATCAGTGTATTCACAGTATTTTTTTATCGATCATTGGTGACATTAAAAGGTACTACCTACCTTGCAATGTTACCAATGATCGATAAAAAAATATAAAAAGAACTAATTGACTTAACATTATTTTTTGAACTTACATAAATTACAATAATATAGGCATAAACTATTTAAATCAGGCCAAATAGGTATTTGACTTGAAGGTAATTTTAACTTTGATACAACTGTAAAGCATCAACATAGCTCGCCCGAGCACTCAGTTTTGATGTCGGAACGCATAGAGATAATGTCATAACATCAGTGTTCGGGCGAGGCATGCTAGGCATTTGGACGCACCAATGGCACACAGTCCATTTTTTATCTTTTATCGATACTTCTATCTCCCTCGCTCCATCGATCCCATAAACATCGATGATCACAGATCACCCCTACTCTCCGCTCATTTCTTCGATGAGAAAACAATGGCGACAGCACACCATTCTTCTTCTGAAAAGACAAAGGTCGTTATGAACCAACAAATTCTTTTAGTGAGTTGCTGTTTCTAACAGAAACAAGATGAGAATAACAGTGATAACTTCCAATCCTATTTTGTTTTTGTAACTTATTCTATAAGTTTATTTGATTCTTGAGTTTTCTTTAACAAAAGTTCACAGAGTTCACGCATACCTAACCTACTTTAATATTGTAAATGCGAAAGTAATTGTGTGTGTGTGAATGTTTGTTACCACATATCTCCATAACTACTAAACCGATTTTAATGAAATTTTAAACGTAGATAGTTTAGGCTCTGGAATAAGACATAGGCTAATCTTACACGTCAATTTCCACGCGAGCGAAGCCGCGGGGCACAGCTAGTATTATCTACACTAATCTACACTAATAATAATAATATTATAAAGAGATAATAATATAATAATAATATTAGAAAGATTTGTATTTTTGTATTTTTGTATTTTTGGATGTTTGTAATGAATAAACTCAAAACCTACTGGACCGATTTCAAACATTCTTTCACCACTAGAATGCTACATTATTCCTGAGTAACATAGGCTATATTTATTACTAGAACAAATTAGGGAACCCTACTAAAAATTCAATAATTTGAATGAAAAAATATTCTACAATATTAAAGAACATATCAATATCTACAAAAAGCTTCGCGATACCATAAGTCCAACTATTGTAGTTACTATAACTACTTTTTTACATTTTAAAAGTTGATAGAAATGCCGACCAAAATCAGACCATGTTATCCATAACTTAGTATTAATCCTTATCCAAATAAATCATTTAGTATTGAGAGAGACTATTTTAATACCTGTATATTACTTGAATGATTTAAATCGGACATTCCATTCAAAAGATAATACGAATTTAAAAAATAAGGGATGAAATTTTAATGAAAGTTCATCATTTTTGAACTTAGGATGATGAAAATTCGTGCGGAGGTTTCTTTTTATACGGGACACGGAATACGGGATCCGGGATATCCCGGATACGGGATCCGGGATACGAGAACCGGGATATCTGGGATACGGGATCCGGCAAACATGATACGGGATCCGGCAAACGGGATACGGGATCCGAGATACGAGGTCCGGGATCCGGTATCAGAGATTCGATTTATTTAATTAAAATTTTACGCGGACGAATTCGCGGGGAAAAGCTAGTGTAATATAAAATTACAGTGTTTTTATTAGGGACGCTGAATATGTTAGTAGGCATTTCTCACGTGTAAAAGTGTTGTATTTTTTTCAGAATTACTGACGTGAATACTGAATGAAAGACACGTAGGTAGTATATGTACACTACTGCCTGTATCAATCCTTTGATTAAAGAACCTTTAAACTAGTGGAGTAATTTATTTACGCTGTGTAATCAGAACTGAAAGGTGGGCTGGTGAGCTCTGAATCATTTAAAAGTTAAGGCCATTCGAAGGAAGCCAACCGTGATTCGTGTTACGAGGCCTCACTTCAATCCGATACAAAGAAAATGGAAAATAAATTCTACGTAGTAAGCTTAACTATAATATATTGAACTTTGCCTCTACATGCATTTCGAAAACACCCAGTTTATATTATAAGGAACTGAGTATTTTAAAATGTGGTAATACTTATAAGAAAGTAGGTACCTAAAATAATTTTAGCTAAGTACTTCTGAAAATCAAACGAACTAACAGTACAATATTTTTTCGCTTTTCTTTTCCCATCAATCTGAGCAACCGTATATTTTCCCCCGCTCATTATGTCGTATAGCAATTAAGTAATTAAAGCGGCAAGCATGAGCGCGCAACGCGTACTGGGCGGGACAAAGGCGCGCTTTGAGGGCGGGCGGCGTCGAGTCGTTTTCAAGTGACGCGCGAACCACGCACCGATGCGTCAGATACGCGAAGCACGAAAAATGTGCCGCTAATGATCTATTGGGGACGAAGCGTCTTGTTTTAGGCTGGCAAGTCACTTCACCACAATAGCGCAGAATATGATGAAAGTCGTATAATTTTCTACTGCCTATCAATGACAACGGAAAATTGCTTTTGCCAACCACTACTAGCTTCCGAAAATTCGTTGTCTCATAGCTAACTGACACCAAGGAATTTATATTATGACTATGACCGACACTGATAACATATTGCCATTCCGACTGACCAATCAGAGAAAAAAAAACGGGATATTCTACCTACGACCTTATTAAAAAAACATAGCAACGCCAATGCCAAAATTCCGTAGTATTGCTAATGACTACGGAATTTTGGAACGATGGTAATCGTATTTTCACATTTGTTACGGGACTTGAGGGGGAGGCCTGCAACGCGTGTTGCCAGGATGTCATTTTTACACAATAAGTTTGCCTTGTCCCTTTATTCACATCAAATAATTACAACCCTCCAACTTTGACCAAGTTATTCCTGGCACCATTAATAGTTGATGGGTATGAAAGGGTCTAAAGTGGATGACCTGACGTCATCTTGCTTTTCAAACTTATTAGGCCGCCCTTAATCTTGTTGTAAAGATGTTTCGGGGGTCATTCAATGTTAATCGAAGAATATATTTTGTACTTCAAATTATCATATGTAGATATAACACCTACGTGATATATTTTTGTGTTTCCCTCAGTAGTATTATATAGTATGTGTATTTTATATTCTAAAAATGTATTATATTCTGTAAAAAAAATAGTTTATGTGTTAGTAATACAGTCCTGCAAGGTTGTTAGTGTTTTACCAATAACCCTGTATTGTTTTAGTTAGGTGTAGTGATGGGATGTTCTCGAGAACATTCCCACCCTCGGAAACTACTCGTGAGAATTTTCGAGAATTTATCTTCTGAAGCATGTTAAACTTGGCATAAACCTAATTAAACATGCAATTATGGTGGTTTTAATTGTTTTTAAGATTTAAAGTTAGGATATAAGTCACCCAAAATATAAGATTCTCAAAAATTCTCACGAGTAAGTTTCCGAGGGTGAGAATGTTCTCGAGAACATCCCATCACTAGTTAGGTGTAAGCATTATATTATTATCATAGAGTAAATACTAAAAGGTGCATGATTATTATCATGGGCTTGAATACGTCACTCGTCTAACCTATCACCCTGTATACTGGGTAATCACTAAATTATACTCTCATAAACATACAATCGTGAAGCGTTCTTTGAATCAATTAAACCCATTCCATAGTGCTAATGAGGAGGTTGGGCGGGACCATAGAGAACATAGATAGAAGAGATGTTCTTATTAGATTTCCCTATAAAACAACGCTTGCGCGGGTAAAGGGTTGTTAGATTCCACCCACTTGTTTATTTTCTATGTACCGGTCAATAGCAAAACAACTCGCTTCGTTTTATGTCGATGTTAGTACGTAGTTTAACTTTTTCACACTAGATTTCACTAAGTGTAGGATGGTAAAAGGGACGTACAAAGGGTCGCCACCTAGTGTCGAGTAGAATTATATTTGGGATGCGAACGTTGGCAAGACGTGTGCACAGGACGAACGCCGACAGCACACTGACTTAAGCCACGCCTACTGTGATGACGTCAGCGGCCTAGTTGAGTCATAAGGCCAGGTTGCTTAGACCAGGTCCTCTTATATGTCTTGTCCATGGGCGGGACGCACAAGCCTGTAGGCTTGTTTACCGGCCGCTCACTAATCGAATCACTAGCAACGGCCTCATCGCACGGTTCCGATGCTAATTGCACGTTCAAATAATCATTATGGGGGACAGTATTTACACTACAGATTCGAAAACACGCCGTCACACCATTTCGCGTCTCGTATTTATATTGCACGTGTAAAGATTTGTTTAAATCTACGCATTTTAATTGAAACAAGCTGTGCCTGCGACTTCGTACGTGTGGAATTTAACAATTCAATTTTGCTAAAATAAAAGTAACCTAAGTTACTTCTTATAACATCAGCTATCTGCTGGTAAAAGTCCCGTCAAAATCAGTCCAGCCGATTCTGAGATTAGCCGGAACAAATAGACACACTGGCAAACAAATTAAAAATTGTTTTTTTTTATTATTTAAGTACCGTTTATACTTTCATATGCATTTAGTAAAAAGCTGTTATTTTGACATTACAAACAGACACTTAAATTTTATTTATTTGTATAGAGGTAATTCAATTAGGACGTTTCCCGAATAAATTAGATCTCTCATACTTTTATTCGCGCAAATTTCTTTTCATTCAACAAATTTAGCTAAAGTTGTTTACTGTCGCGGGTCTTCATTTGCCGGGTCCTCTCGTTAGACGTGAAAACATTCCATTTGTAAAGATAAACGTTATTCGTCGCTATATAAACAATGTAAAGCTTTGCTCATTGAATGTTGACCCTCAATTCGTCGAATTAAATGAATCGGAAAATAAGTCATTTTAGAAGTGTTCGTCGGAAGTGTAGGCACAGAGTAATACAATGTCAGAAACAGATACGGAGCAATAAAGACGAAGGAATCACAAATCACGGCTAGATGCGGAACAATAAACTGTAGAGCATTTAATGGGTATGCACGCCTTGGGAAATAAACGATCTCTTCCTTGCATTATCGTTAAATAACGCATTAAATAATAGCTAGAGTATCTCGTATTATCTGCTTCGTTGTATTTTAAGAAGACACAATGTATTTAAGACCAGCTTTTGCCCGCGACTTCGGCCGAGTTGACTTCAGAACGTCCTAGTTAGTTTTTTGATAATTCCACAGGAACCTAACATTTTTCCCGGATGAAAACTGTTCTATGTGTTAATCCAGGTGATAAACTATCTTTGTGCCAAATCTCATTCAATTCCGTTTAGCTGTTTTTACGTGATTGAGTAATAAACATACAAACTTTCACATTTGTATTATTATAAGTAGGATTAAGTAGAGAGGATGTAGTACAAGAAATCTGTAATATTTTTTATTTTATCTATTATTATATACTTTGTTTCAACAGTCACCCACACTGTCGGTATAGTTCATAATAATTTCAAAGGTTTCACGGTAATTTGGTAAAGAAATAAAATATTGTTGAAATAAAAGAACAAACAAATAACGCCTACCTACATTATCAAGTGAATAAATGGCTATCATGCGAAAAGACCTGAAAAATTTGGAGCTCTGACACCCATTTCCCCATATTAGCATATCTGGAGACAGCACGCATCTCCATGGCGTGTTGCAGTAAATTATGATGCGGAGGTACACACACATCTTTCTTCTTACGACGTCATTTACTTGGAAGCTTTTCTTTTGGTGTCTTATGTATGACGTGCCATGGAAATAGTTATAGGTACTTCCATGGTACTTCATACTTAGATAGAAAGATAACTTTCTCATGGGTAATACGCAAAAGTAAAACTCTACTACGCACATGCAAGAAGAAGACGGGGGGATCCGGAGTCAGGACCCCTAAACACCCCTTTTTTATGTAAGTTCGTATTTAATTAAGTCCTTATTTAAAAGTGTAGGCAAATGTAAGAAAACTATACCTACCTACTATGAACATAGAAACTCGTTATAGTGACCATAAAATATTGCATAGGTACCTTATTGGTGGTATAGCCAAGCTTAGCCAATTGATTGCAGCTCATATACGGGCTAGTTCGACCGGGGTAGTACCACCTTCTCACAGAAGATCGGCGTAAAGTATCTATTACAGCACCGTTTTATACGATGAGTGAGAGAGCCGGATTAATTATATTGATGTACAGGTAGAGTACAGGTAAACACGTAGACCTCATTCCAAGACGAGCTTCTGACCGTCTTCACTATCACTATTTTTATTTAATGTCATAAAATTACGCGCTTAACTTTAACATTGCTTGCCGACGCGGACGTCATAAAACATACCTACTGTCCATATTTCATGTTTCCAACTTCAGTAGTTTGACTCTGTGTGTGACCGTCTTTATATTCTTCTAGTAAATATAGCAACATCAAAACCCACAGAACAAGAAAATCAACTAAGTACCTACATCCATTAAATAGCAAGTAAATACAAACTCGGTACCGTACGTACAGAATTCGTTAGCTGTTTGGTCAGTTTATCGTCCGGGCAAACTAGATCCGGAGACGTATCGCCGGTCGGGCACCCGTTTATTTCGCCGACGTATTGCCCAGTTACTCTGTTAGTTAACCGGCTAAGGAGGTTAATCCGGACCGATGTCGACTAATTAGTGTACGCTTTAAGGATAATCTTCCTTTGCGTCACTGGTGTCGCGTTCAACTTGACTATTTTAGTTGTCACCTGTGGTGCTATGATTCTCTCAATTATGTTCGTAAAATGCGTACGAAGCGAACGATAGGTGACGCGATAATGGTCGATATTTCGTTCAAAAGTAAACGGGATTGGATTTAGTGAGAGCTACTTTTGCATTGTGTAGTACTCTATATCATTGCATGCACCAATGGATGAATTCTCATCTATGTGCATAATTTACAGTTCGCTGACGGTGAGGGAAAACATCGTGAGGAAACCTACCTATCCCTCGGGATTAGGTAATAGTCAGTTCCTGTATACACGGCGACACGGTTCACCACCTGTCACGTTGGGATCTGACTATCTAGTGAAACGTGGGCGTTGAGTTGTTTAATACCTCCACAATGTGGTGGTGTATGGCCACTCAAGCCTCTGACTACCCCCGAACGGGGATAAAAGTCTTGACGTAACATTTTTTTTTTTTTTACATTTTCTATATCATTTTAGTTTAACATGTCAGCATGTTATCAGGTTGCCATTAAGACAAAGCACTGGAATAGGATTAGCGATTATAGTGTGTTGACATAATGTAGCGTAGTGGTTTGAACCGTAGGCCGCTCGGCTCATTGCATCGATTGGTTGCGGGTTTGATTCCCAGCTGAGACAATTTTCAAACACGGCCTCTCCGCAATTTTGTCACTGGGATTGCCGCCAGTCCAATGCTTGGTACCCATAGCGATAGTCCAACCGTTGCATTTGGGTAAAAAAAAATCTTAGCCGCGTAGTCGCAGTAGCAGTTGCAGTGCAGTAGCAGTAGCTACGAAATACACCAGGCGTATGCCGCGCCCGAGCACTCAGTTTTGCCGTCGGAACGCATAGACATAATGTCATAACGTGAGTGTTCGGGCGAGGCATGTGAGTTATCTGGACGCACCAAACATTCTGCATTTGTAAAATATCGGTTATGTTGTTTCTGTGATGTGTAGGTCTGCCAATGAGGACACGTTACATGTTATAAAACTGTATGCTATTAAACACAACAATTTTGCAGTTAATAGCGTGGTTATTACCATAGTTGTATAACGTGTGGCTCATTACCGGTGTCTGTAGTGCGGCTGAGCGATGGCAGCGGGGAGCGGAAGATGCCTCCTCGAGGCGCCGCGCCATTATCTGCAAGCCTGCGCCTTTGTCGAGGCGCCATTCACACACCGCACAAATAATTAATAACAGCACATTGTGGAACTGCCAACCCTAGCCGGTAATGCTCCTAATGCATAACGATTCATTCATTCATTCATTTCATAAACCCTATTTGCAAAGCACTTCCCATGGGTACATACACGTCGCTAAGTTTGTCCAAACATTAGAAAAGGTTAGGTAATTAGTCGAATGAATAAAGGTTTGCTAAACTTATATATGACAAAATATGTAGAAAGAGGAAGCCCACTAAGTTTCTTGCCGGATCTTCTAAGACGACGCATTTCGATCCAGTTCTTGAGTTAAAGAAAAAATAAAATACAGTTTGTAAATGCTTTCGTAGGTCAAAACGAAATATATTTGACTTATTAGACATTTGCCACGATTCCTAGCCTCTACAAATCAAACTGTAGTACACATTTGCTATGCAAGTCGCTCGTACACAACACAGGCAGTGCGTCACCCACACAGCGGGGGGAAATAAATCTGTAACAGCGATACCTATCACCAAACGCCGTACGAATCGGGAAAAAGATCCATTTAAATGTAGATCGTCCCCGGTAATACTTCCATTTGTTTTTGTCTCCGGAGCCACCGCAGACGAATCTAACACGAAAGCAGTTTCGCGGTCTCGTCCCGCTAGCGGCACGCTTGGACGAAATCCTTTTATTTGCCCACTTCCCGTGGTATTCATCACAGAACAAGGCGAAATTTTGTTTCTTGCCCCATGATACTATTTTCTTCCCACAATCTTACTAATGTCAGACATATGCATGTACAGCTGACCAGGCTAGCTTTCTATTTAAATACCTAAATATGTTGAGTTACTGTTATCTAGCAACAATGCGATGCCGTTTTGAAAATGTACACATATTTTCTCTTGCTATTGAAAAGAATAATCATTAAGTTTCTTGCCGGCAATTATTTCTCCACGCAAAAACAAATCAACTGATTAGAAAAAATATTTAATTTAAATTAGGTAAGTACAGAGGAAAGTTATGATTTGGAATAAAATTTATCCATCAAAATATAATCAAAATCTATACGATTGGAGGCACGCGTATCTAAATGTTAAGACATAAAAATACCGACAGCGTTTTTT
>OX401923.1:6770000-6983479 GCA_947859195.1 Drymonia ruficornis
TCAGTCAGTCAGTCAATCAGGACTTTGATTCTTATATATTTAGATAGATAAGCAAAACACCATGATGGTGGTGGTCTGGAAATGTTCCCTAAGATTTGCAGCCGACCGTACTAAATTAGTTTATTTAGTGCAGTATGCAATAACTACAATAAAACAAACAAACGAAAACGTTAAACGACCTTAATCTAACCAAAATGCAAAATTAGTTCCGTTGTAATGACATTGAATCGACGTACCAATGCATTCCGTGCATTTCGTGACTCTATTAGTTAAATATTATCGTTGTGGAGTTAATTTAAAGAGTATTCGGGCCGATGGTGGAACGCTGTTATTGCGATTCGATGATTTTTAGGGTTCCGTACCTCATACGGAAAAAACGGAACCCTTATAGGATCACTTTGTTTTAAGAACTTCACGTCACGTAGTATATTTCGCAAAATAATAAAAAGTCCAACGCGAATGCAATGTTATTACACAAAAACCCTCAATTCCGTCATGAACTAGGGAACTTTGTTAACGAATACGAAAACTCTTGGAAAGCTCTTAACCAGCGCGGAAAACATAAACCAGGCACACGGGCGCATTTTATAAAGTTAACGGCAACTCGATTAAGGAAGCAGTCAAAGAAAGTTGGCAGTGAGAGCGAAGTTTGAGTGGGACGGAGCTGATTGAATTGTACGCAAGCGAACGTTACATTGCCGACACTATGTGAGCCGTGAAAACACACCTTTAGATCACAGTCATAAGTCGTGTCCATGACACGCGCATACCGCGCGAAGCATCTTTGCCTCACAAAGTTTGGCATGCCGCGCGCGACGCAAATGTTCGCCCTGCTTCACCCGAGCGCTGTCATTTGCCTCGCCTAGTTTGGCCAGGTCATGAGACAGAACGATGTCAAACTGATTGCTCGGGTGTACCCTTCTCTGTCTAGAGTGTAGATTGCCTCGTCATTAGCGTCTCGGGGCATGCGACTGAGGCAACCACGCGTGCTTCGCGAAGCATGTGGTTGAACATCCTCGCGCGGCATGGGCGTGTTGTAGACGTAGCTATTGGAAAACACGATGCGGTGGGTGTCGCATCGCGTCTGGCAATTAAGCTCCGGCTGTCGTAGTGATGGTACCGAGTCACTTGCATAGGTATCGATACTGTAGCTCACGTTATCTGAAGCATAAAACTGGTCGCCGACGTCAATTTTACAGTCTAGATTACGGATCTTGAGTGCGGTCCAAAGACAGTGGCTAAAGCTAAATTGTAATGCTGCAACTAAGTCCTTGCCTTCACAAGTTTTCTCTAATCACCAATTGAAGAACTTTACTTATATCAGAAGTGGTTATAACTTCATTCATTTATATTAGAAGTGGTCATAAGTTTACTCATAAGTTGTCATAAATTTTAGAGCTGTTTAAACTCGCTCTAAACAAAGTCGAATTCAAACAGCTTACTGCATTAGTGGAGTGGAACTCAAAGGAGAAAAATAATAAGTTTATTCAAATATTAAGATAGCTGAAACCCCGTTATTGCCTCCTCAGTGGAAATAGTTCCTTTCAGTTCCTACATCTATTATTACTTATTTAAGGTGGACCGACGACCTAGTGAAGGTCGCGGGAAACCGCTGGATGCGAGTGGCACAGGACCAGTCGTTGTAGAAAACCTTGGGAGAGGCCTATGTCCAACAGTGGACGTTTTTTGGCTGATGATGATAATGATGATGAAATATCCTTCCAGCTGGGAACATGTTTAATGTAACCCTAACTATGTTCGTTACATTGACAATTAATCTCTTAGATTACTTCACGTATCGAAAGTACCAGGACTGCATGAAGTCTGAACACGTGGCTTGTAATCGGTATTGGAAAACGATTGCGACGCGTCATCGCGTCCCACTGGATGTAATTGCAGGCGAGACATGTGGTAAAGCGGTCTTTGGCTGGTGTGTAGAAAGTATTGTAATAGGAACCAATATAATATGGAAATTCCTTTCGAAATCGAATGGAAATTCGAATCGACTTGAGAATCGAAAAAATAACTGCACCCATACCTCCGCTGAGGAGTTCCTTAAATCATTAATCAAGCAAGCACCCCTCGGGGAGTACACGTAACTAATTTCTATTAATAACCATCGAACACAGTAATGTCGCCGTTAATTGAATCACACGCTGCCTGTACCAAAGACATTACCAAGAAAGAGGGACATGTGACTGTCCAAAATAATATGTACTACTAAACGGAGTCCATGGACACAGTATGACTCAGTAGTTCGCGGAAAATAATGAAGAAAACATGATGGTATCGCCATTACGGCTCAGATTCTGATGAATGATACGCATCAAAATGCCTTTAAGTTGACTGTCGAACTGCGAGTGCGATAACAGATGTATGAATTCCGTTGCATGTAGTGGTGCGCTGAGCACAAGTCTGGTGATTGCAATGTTGGGATATAGGTTTTTATGTTACTAAGGTGGCAAACAAGCGTACGGCCCACCTGATGTTAAGCAGTTACCGTAGGCTATAGACGCTTACAATACCAAAGGCATTGCTCGCACATTGCCGACCTAAAGGGGAGTGGGACAGAGGGAAGGGGAGCAGGGTTGCAATGGGCTTCCGGCTCTCTCACTCATCGTACGAAACGCAGCTGTAATAGCTACTTTACCCCGATCTTCTGTGAAAGTGGCACTACCCCGGTCGAACCAGCCCATATATGACTCTGCCACTGCCACCATCTCTGACTTTACCATATCTGCTATAATACATGTAGGTAGGTATGCATGTAGGTACCATATCTGCTACAGTAATACATCAATGCGCTGTACTGGCGTTGCGTAATTTGCATTTACGCCAGATAACGGCACCCGCTCGGGGTAAACGCACGACTTCGATTAATTATCCCCGTCTAAATGCTAAGCTGACCATACAATAGTGCAAAACAAACAATAGACAGGTTCACTGACGGTACGGTTAGCAACATATGTTGATGAACATTTTCTTTTGTTTTTAAATCGTTTGCATACTTTTGTTTTACATCAATTCTTTATTTTTTTGATCTCAAGAACATTTAAATTTGTTGCTAATATTTGGTTTTGAATTACAGATGTCTCCCACAAAGCCGCTAAGCTCAAATGGAACTGGGCTGGCCATATCTGCCGCATGCCAAACACCCATTGGGCTAAATGATGACCGATTGGGTCCCACGACTAGCCAAACGGCAACGCGGCAGGCCCAGAAGGAGATGGCGGGATGAGTTAGACTTCTACTTGAAGGATTGGCCCAGTATTGCCATAAACAGGGAGGAGTGGAGGAAGGAAAGGGAGACCTTTGCCCAGCAGTGGGACGACACAGGTTAAAGAAAAAAAATGGTTATGACAATGTGCACCAACGTTTGTAAAATAAAACAAACCAATTTGAAAAATTGTGAATGTTCCTCAGCTTATGTTGCTGACTGTACCAGGTTTGAAATAATGGCATAGGACAAAGGTTAGTAATTACTAGAGATGGTTTACAGAATGCACTTCGTATTTTCCGTCATAACACTCCTAAATCCAATTCCCAAACGAAATATTGGAGACATTTGAAACTCTTCTAAATAAATTAGATAAAGAAAAAGAGAGGTGGGCTAATTTCCTACCAATTTAAAATAAGTGGACATTAATATTATCCTCGTGAATTCTTCATTGTAAATCGTACATCAATTTTATATTTTTTCTTGATCTAAAGTACATTTTAATATGTTAATAATTGGTTTTGACAATGTTCACTAATGTTGGTAAAATAAAAACACGACTGCCCTGCCAAAAAACTAACTAAAAAGTATAAAACAAGTGCAGTGTCATTGCAGTCGGGGGCCTCTTAGATTAAATATGTTCCACAGAACGGTCCCCCGACTGCAATGATACTGCACTTGTTTTATACTTTTTAGTTAGTTTTTTGGCAGGGCAGTCGTGTTTTTAATTTTTTAAATTATTTAATTTTATTTTATGCATTTTAGTGACAGCAGCCAAAAATGATATATTTGTTTTGCATGTACACCCTACCTATGTTAAATGATGCCTATAACTTCTACAGTTTTGGACTGTGCTCATCAAGGCCTTCAATTTGATACCCATATTGTAATAATGGAAGATTTTTTTTTTTTTTTTCACATATTAAAGTTGAGCCATAATGCCGCCATATTGATTTTTTTCAAAAATAATATACCCAGTGTTACCCGGAATGATGTAAGGATTCTAACGATACCCCATACATCGAAATCCGTTCAGGCATTTATAAGTTATGGTGGAATAAAGAATCTCACATACAAACATACAAACATACATACATACATGAACCCTAAACACATATACACTCCTTTTTTTTGGGCAGTCGTGTAATAACGAGTAGGTACTACCGATTTGCAATATTGAGATGTGCAGCGACTTATATTGCTGACTGTACTTAAAAGGCAATGTGAAGTAAAGTGGTGTAGAGTGATGCATAGCGAATTCGCTGACGTTGTTCCGCCATATTACAACACAGTGTGACGTCACAAGGACACTTGATCTGAACGCGGGAGGGAAACTACTTGATAGTTGTCGAGAGGGCAAACGGTCCACTTAAGTGTAGCAAACAGACTGTTATATGTAGATATAAGCACTCCATAACAATGTTATACAAAAGTTAGGTAACAAGCTTACAGATTATTAAGCTTTTTTGATTTAAGATAAAATGTAGTAACAATTACGGCCTTATATCGCCAGACAAACGACTCAACTTTATGGTCCTAAACTGAGCAAAGCTTGTACTATGAATACCGTTCAAAGGACAGGAGGCGATCCCAGTGACACCTAGGGCAAATTACAACAAGGCCGTTTCCGATATTTTCCTCCGGCGGGATCGAACCCGCAACCACCCGATACAGTGAGCAGAGCGGCCAACGCTCAAACCACTGTGCCAAACGGTCGGGATTACTTAATGCCTCACGTTATTCCTGAAATCTGTGCTCATTATTCAAATTAAAGAAATCACGTTTCCTGATGCAAACTGCCCGTTTTCGATTTATTGCAGGCAAATTGTAGTTTCGTTGTAATAACTCAGTAGTTACCGATATATTTCGTGACTCTAATACGGTCATATTTGTCGTAACTCCGTTAATTTTGTTACGACTAAATAGCTTCTGAACATAGAAATAAAGTAATATTCACCACGGAAAATCTACCAAAACTAATTCTACTTGTATTAGCTATTTAAGC
Source organism: Drymonia ruficornis (assembly GCA_947859195.1). NCBI lineage: Eukaryota > Metazoa > Arthropoda > Insecta > Lepidoptera > Notodontidae > Drymonia > Drymonia ruficornis. The sequence continues at coordinate 6,775,223 of OX401923.1, forward strand.
TAAACAGAATCCTGCTTCAACATTTTCATAGATTAACCAAATGTAACTGTATAATTTAATCCTATCTGTAGGACCATACTCTTTACTGGCGTCTGTTCTGGGGCCATTTAGCGATATTCCCCCACTCGACGCGTTCGTTAATTAAATAATTGTGGCTGACTGTACCCGAGGTAAAGATACAGATTACGAGTTATGCAATCAATTTTTTTTTTTAATACTATATCAATCGTGAATTGGATCACCGAGTTGATAAACCCGATAAATCCGAAGCTAAGATATAAATCTATCCAATAATACATATTATCGACAACATCATTCAATCGGCCTCAAGTTTATAAATAAATATCGCCAGACAAAATCAACTGTATGATCCCAAACAAAACTTGTACGGGACCGTACAATGGACTGAGGGCGATCCCAGTGACACCCAGACCAAGGCAAATTACGAAAAGGTCGTTTCCGTTTGTCTCTGACGGGAATTAAACCTGCAACCACTCGGTGTAGTGAGCCGAACGGCCTACGCTCAAAACACTGCGCCAAGTCGTATCCATAATACTTATTGGGCGTAGGTAACAGTATGTAATAGGTAGTACAACCTGCACCTTGCGTTAATATAAGGTTACACCTTCGAGTCGAATTATATTGCTGTGTAAAACGTAAACACAATAGAATTGGACCGTGTGTGTAATGTAATTTGGCACGTGTCAACGCGTTGCGCTCCGACGTCATCGCGTCGCGTCGCCGAGCGGCACGTCACCAACTGCTGCTGGAATTGTTTTGGTACGAGCGTCTTTTAGACATAGATAGAGTTATGTTACCTATGAGTTATGAGGAGCTAGCTGCAATCACTGATCGGTAAACGATCGGAGGCGCTACTGCAATAGACGGGATTGTTAAATAAATTCAATAGGGCATTCTTCGCCTGACAGATAAAGTTGCTCGTCGATATACCTTCATTAATTATGCCTAGATAATTGAAACAACCAATTTAAAAAAAATCGTATAAGTATCATCAACCAGTCGCGACTTCCTAAGATCAAATGTTTAGTGAAAATTCACTATGGATAAAATCATTGATTAAGAAGATTCACAGGTGAAATAGGCAACAGTGAAAGAAAAAATAATTTCCCTTGATAAAAAATGATTGATTAAATTGTAAAACCATACACCTAAGTAACACAACACAGCCATACCACGCCATACCATGCATGCAGCCATGTGTGTGCGATGTTATTGCGCACGTGTCATCGCGTCCCGCGGTCTGTCGCCGCGGCACGGTACACGACACTTGCCCAAATTATTGCAGAATACCGCCTTTTAACATCCTATAATATAAATGAACTCTCTACTTGTGAACAACTGAGGTTTATTTTGTGTCTACAAACATTTTGAGGTCCCAAAAAATCGTATTCTGACATATTATTATGCCCATTTTTGGGTTGTTTGGGGTAGCTTTTCCAATAAGATTTTTTTATACATTCATAAGTTACATAGACACAGAGATAGGTATCCACTCTGTTAGGTATGTGTGATAAGAAAATATTACATATACGTACGTAAATACTATATTTTAGTAACAGCTGGATTTCAAAAATTTGGTGACGACAAATTTTGACGACGACAAATTTTGACGACTCAAATGGGACCCACTGTCGTAGACACCCATTTCTTCCCACACTCCCCCAATTTTTTTACACTCGCATCAACTCGCATTACCCAGAATCAACCCTGGTAATCCCAGTCTATCCTCCAAATTTATAGAAAGTTATAATGCACTTACACTGGCATTTACAAATCACTTTGCAATACACACACCTAGAAGGCTAAAAATCTCCTTGATCACTTTACAAAGAGCGTTCACATTTCCTGCCGGGCTGCGCCTAGGGACGACTCATGCACCACCTTATAATTCTCGCTCGGTGTTAAGTGGGCGGTGCAATGATCTCGGCTTAGCGCTTTATAATGAGGTCCCAAGGCGAGCTCCGCTTCCACACATCCTTGTCTCAAAGACATAAACATGGTATATGGCTCGACGACACGTCGGCGTCGTCCCGTATCATATTAGCGAGGTAAACGTTTACACCGTGACCCACTTTAACGCGCTCTCCTTTTAGAAATATGGTCATGTTAATGTTACTCCGGTTTATTGTGTGTGTCTTTTTGCGATGGGTGTACTATGACGAATATGAGAAGGTAACATGAGAATCAAAACAATGTTTTAACATAATTTGTCAAAAATAGACTCTAACCTGCTCTACCTGTTCAGGATTTCTTTATACTTAAAAGAAGAATGTACGAAAAATCGATGGTCACCCCTCACTTCGACTGAAGTCCCAAAGGGCTGTTCGGAGACTTGCATGGTCCCAACTAAGCAACACTTTTACTTTAGGTACTGCGTACAATGAACCGGGGTCAATTCTAGTGTCACCCAGATCAAGACAAATTGCAACCGATTCCCGCCGATTGCTTGCCAATTCCCGAAACAGCCTTTTCGTAATTTGGTCTGGGTGTCACTGGGATCGCCTCCAGTCCATAGTTACGATACCCATAGCACAAACCTTGCTTAGTTTGGGACCATACAGTAGGTGTGCTAGTCTGGCGATATTTATTTATTTTAATTACGAAAAGGTCGTTTCTTTGCCTCTGACGGGAATCAAACCCGCAACCACCCTAATGAGCCGAGCGGCCTACACTCGAACATCTGCGCTAAGCGGTCATTGCACCTAATACAAAATGTATTCTACATAATTGTTATTGGAATCAATTTCGCAGAGAACGGAAGTCGGACAAATGATACGATTGATCGCCGGCTGTTTGTTTGCGGGGCACATCGCGCTGACATACTCAATCATCGATTTCGCGCGCAATTTAACAAAACTACAGTAATGGAATGTTATTATTTCAATGTGAATTGTTGATTCCATATTTCAATTTACCGTTGTAGCTACCTTTCATTGTGAAAACATCGTTTGTGTTCAATATGCGTCATAGCGTAGTGGTTAGAAGCACAGAGTAAAGACTAAAGAAAGAGGTGCCCTTATTAGATATATGTATGAAAAAAAACGTGGTCATTGTTTTTTCATTTTCATTGTTCTATCTACCGGTAAATAGTTGAACTACTCGCTTCGTTTTATGTCGATGTTAGTACTAGGCCGACCACTCAGCCGAGTTGCTTAGGGCCAGTCCCCTTAGTAATTGGTCCATGGTTAGTAGGGCCACTTTCGTCACCAAGAGGTTCTGGGTCGATCCCCAACCTGCCCTCAATAGTTGATGTGAGTCAGTTCCTAGTACAAGTAATAGGAAAACCCGGGATAGAGCTGCCTCGTGAGACATGTGTGACATCTAGACGTAGCCAATGATTGCTGTGGCGGATCTTAAAAATTATTCTGTCGATTATGGGCACAACACCCCACACTACGGTAACAACATGAAAAATCAATATAAACATAAAGTCCCGTAATCAAATTCATAACATTTCATACAACGCACGGCGATAAAAATATATTAACTCCGATAAATTTCGCATCGCCAGCGATTTATTTGTCGCTTAAGCGATACGCCGTTGGCTCGTAAACAGGGCTCATCAAACCGTTTCGGATTATTGCCGACATGCACGCCGGTATAAACTGTAGCTTCCTTTTATGGCGAGGGAAAGAAACAGTATAGCGAGTGGGAGGCACTCGATCGTATGATGCTTTGTCGAGATGTCTAGATTTGAGCATCCGTCCATCCAAAGCCAAAGCCCCCCCCCTTCCTCCGTCCAACTCCCCTTCAGGTCGGCAACGTGCGAGCAATGCCTTCGGTATTGCAAGCATCTATAGGTTACGGTAACTGCTTAACATCAGGCGGGACGTACGCTTTTTTGCCACCACAGTACCATAAAAATATTAAGGTTTCTGAGGTAACGGTACCGTATTCTTCTTCTTAAAGTAACACTCCACTATTAAAGGTGGAAGATTGGCAGTCAGTTTACGGACCACAGAACCACCCATGAAGACTTTATAGACTATGTTATGGAAGAAAATTTACAAGCGGTAACCCAAAAATAATATGGGCATCCTGCCGAGCATTTGGCAATCCACATAGGTCACGACTTTTTTTTTATCCTCATTCGGGGGTAGTCAGAGGCTTGAGTGGCCATACATCACCACATTGTGGAGGTATTAACCAACTCAAAGCCCACGTTTCACCAGATAGTCAGAACCCAACGTGACAGGTGGTGCACCTTGTCGCCGTGTATACAGGAACTGACTATTACCTAATCCCGAGGGATAGGTAGGTTTCCTCACGATGTTTTCCCTCACCGTCAGCGAACTGTAAATTATGCACATAGACGAAAATTCATCCATTTGTGCATGCCCCACCGGGGTTCGAACCTGGGACTTTCTGATTGCTAGCCCAACCTGTTCACCCCTAGGCTACAGTCGCTTACGTCTACATAAGTATAATCAAGCAATTTATAGCAAACATAACATCCAACTACAGTAGCTTTTCAGATGACAAATATACGTCACCAACTCGAATGTCTCCGAAATCGATTAGCATTCGCTTTCAACAAACCTGAATATGAATTTGCATTGATAGATGTTCCATTTGAAAGAAACGCTAGGAAAACACCCCCGTGATGGATGGTCCCGATTACATTTGACGAAACGCGATATACGAACCGAAATGCATTAACATTCACGCTGACTCATTCAGAGACCCCGCGATCCAAGATAAAATATGTACCGATGGTGTTTGATTAACCATAATACGAACGAGATCGAATCACGGAGTGACGTCGTCAGATTTCGGCAAGCTAAGAAGAGTGATATTTGCAGTCATAAAATATAAGGCTACAAATATACAATGGCAAATATAAGGCATAAAATATTTGACGACCGCTTGGTTTGGATGGTTTTGGGTTCGATTCCCGCCACAGGCAAATTTCGGAAACGGCCTTTTCGTAACTTGCCTGGTCTCGGTGTCACTGGAATCGCCCCCGGTCCATTGTATGGCAGCCATAGTACAAGCGTTGTTCAGTTTGGGAACATAGGTATAGTTAGTTTTTAAGTCTTTATTTGCTTTGCTTTGCTGATATTTACTTTGTATTACGATCTCTTCTCGCCATTTTCTCGTTTATAGCAAGAATTTCACGATTTGTAGTTACGCTGGCTACAAGCGCAATAAAAGACGGTTTTTTGAAATGAGAAATCCACAATACTTTGTATCTCCTCCAACCATTTCACTATAAGTGGCAAAACGAAACAACCTAGCCGGCGGATACGTGCGGCAAATAAAAAACTTATAAAATAAATGTGCCTTAAAATATGGCGAAGACATTGTCTAAGTCGGAAGTCTGAATTCGCGAGCCAGCGTAAAACTTTACAACTTCACCGGGGCTAACGACAGTTTCAATAAAAAGGAGAATTCCTTTTAATCCAATCTTATTTATATAAAAAGTATCTCATCTTCAGCAGTTTTTGATACGAATGCGAAAAAGTTTGTGCTGCAAAAAATAAACTCCAACTTAGGTAGATTAACAAATCAAAAATCTTATTCTGAAGGCATTATTCTGAACAGTAAAAGACCATTTCTTGTTGCCTTGGCATTACAAATCTTTCATCAAATCATGCATCATCCACAAGCCACTTTGTTGCTGGGCCCTAAGTATTTTTTCTCGTAAGCTTACTACGTTACTTTTTTTATAGTCTGCGTATTTGTTATTTTGTATGGCAAATTGGACACAAAGCGGACAAATACACAGACCATGCAGTAAACAATTTGCTTACGAAAACACTGCAGACACTGTCTTCTTCGTATCGTATGGATAGTGGCCAACCTGATGTCAGAGTTGTTCAAGCCGCCCGAAGGCCTCTGACAAGGCTTAACGACTGCTACCTAGAAGACAACAACCGGGACCAACTTTTAACGTACCCCCGAAGCAGTACAGACACTGAACTTTCAGAAACTGAAGATTGCACCATCACTTTCCTTTCGCTATTACATGTAACTTGAACGACAATACAATATATCGTACTGCACGAGGAATGTCCGTAGATAGCGCATCCACATCGCGGCGCCCGCCCTGTCTCGTATCGCGCCATCAACCGCGCATCAGGCAACGCTTATCTGGAATGATAGAAGACACCTTGTTTGGTTACTTGTAACACTGAAGCACTTGTAAAATGTAGTGGTAATAATAATATAGCAATAAGGACTTTATTCCAATTTATCATTTCTTATGACTCTTCGCAGACTCGATTTTATAAACAGTAAAAATATTTCGTTACCGTCATAATGTCGATGTGTTACGTCGGCTTTTACGGTAAATTTAGTGAACACTTTCGTTTTTGTCGTCTAAAAATCGAGCAGAGTATTGTTTTCACGCTTTATCCCTTGGCAGCACTTTTACGATAGCCATGGAACTTGATGGAGCTGTTATATCCTTGTTCAAGGATCAATGTGGAACCAAACTTTCATATATAAATACCTCACTAACTCTTTATAGCTTAACCTAAGAATACCTACAATAAACAAATCAATAATTAATTCTCGATATAAGTAAGTGAGAAAAAAAATCCAATACTTGCAACCCCCAGAAAATATGTGCCCTAATGTTTTTTTTTTATTCAAGTGACAAGTGATTGCAATTGCCATAGGTACACGAGTTTCTGAATACTAAGTACGCCACGTATTTATATTCCTGTGTATGATATTCACTTCGGCTTTAATTAGGTAGCGTTTCATTCAGGTTGCTTTGCCACGGTAATTGACATTTAGGTCTCTTGTATGATGCGGTATGAACTAAATAGAGCCATAGCTTAAGATTTATACTTGTATTATGTATAAATTGAAAATTAGTTACTTATATTTATTATTTCTTGGAAAACATAGCCTCGTACTGAACGAATGGACACAAGTTACGCCAAAATGAATACAATAAGCTAATCTATACCTTTGGAAGAAATAGGGCTGATAATAATGATATTAGGCTCTGAAAAAATATTCTAATTCTTAAATGATCTTGTTTAAGTAGTTTCAATTACGGAAAAAATAAAAGAAAACCCTAACTAATGCAGAAGACGATTACGCCAACTTTCACGTGTTTACCTTAAATCATACGTTAATGTCTGAAGTAATGATAAAATAATGCGAGTGGTGGTGGCTGATTGCGGCGCGACAGGTGCACGCCGCGTCTGAATACTAAATACGCCGCGTGTTATAAGTACGCAGCGTATTAATACTAAGATTACTTCAGCATTCATTAATTAGTTTCGCGTTTCATTTCAATTAAGCTTTGCAGCAATTGACGTGGAAGAGATGAGTACCTAAATAAAATATTATTAATTATTATAGTTTTGTACCAAAAACTTTTGTTGGTCTAAAGTTTTTGTTATATGCTCTAGCATTTCTTTAGGAATAATTTATTAGGGATTCATGATCGTACCGTGCCGTGTCTTGTGTGTCGTTTCAATACATCAATAGTTTTATTACATTTACAAACATTTGAAATACCTAGAAAGGTACAATAAATCCTCTTGATACCACATGATGGGGAAACAAGAAAAGATTGAACACCACAGTCATTGATGTACTATTTTAACAGATATGGTCCCTTCTAACATCGCAATCACAAAACTTGTGGTCAGCGCACCACTACATGCAGCGATATACACACATCTGTAATCACACTTGCAATTCGAGAATTCACTTATTTAATACATAAGAAAGCATTATTCACCCGAAGATGCGCCATATAAGCAATACCAGCGACTAAGTCGTACTGTGTCCATGGATTTGGTATAGTAGGACAAACTATTTTGTACAGTCACGTGTCTCCCTCTTTTTGGTAATATCTTTGCCCACAAGGAATACAGTTCACCGGTAATATTTTACAAGCGAAGGAATTGTTCTAGGTAGAAGCAATGGCGGTGGTGGCCCCAATTTTTGTAGAACCGTAAACCCCTAAGATTTAGTGAACGGTCAGAGTTTTAACGAGGCCCGTGTCCTCCGCGCTACCCTGCCGGGCGAAATATAGTTTTACGACAATCGCTAGTGAGCCATTAAACAATTTTCACCGGGCGCCCTGTTACAATGTTCATGTTTTATGGCTTTCAATCTCTGAACATAGCTACCCTCTATGAGTATTTAAAATCCCATCCTACTTCCTTCTTAAAATTATAAATGCGAAAATAAGTGTGTGTGTTTGTGTCTGTGTGTGTATGTGGGAGTGTGAATGTTTGTTACCACGTATCTCCATAACTACTAAAACGATTTTAATGAAATTTGTAAAAAATTTAACATCACGTTTTATCCCCATTCGGGGGTAGTCAGAGGCTTGAGTGGCCTTACACCACCACATTGCGGTGGTATTAACCAACTCAAAGCCCACGTTTCACCAGATAGTCAGAACCCAACGTGACAGGTGGTGAACCTTGTCGCCGTGTATACAAGAACTGACTATTACCTGATCCCGAGGGATAGGTAGGTTTCCTCAAGATGTTTTCCCTCACCGTCAGCGAACTGTAAATTATGCACATAGATGAAAATTCATCCATTGGTGCATGCACCACCGGGGATCGAATCTGGGACCTTCTGATTACAAGCCCAACCTGTTCACCCCTAGGCTACAGTCGCTTTAATGAAATTTGGAACGTAGATAGTGTAGGCTCTGGAATAAGACATAGGCTAATCTTACATATCAATTATTTCCACGCGGGCGAAGCCGCCTTATTAGTTTTATAAGGCGCTGTGGTAGATTCCCAACTCAGCATATCTCAATATGTAAACAGAAACATCGACACATAATATTTCTTTGTAGGTAGCATATTAAATTGCTACGAGCTTATTACATGAACCGTGCATTAACTTAAGCATACAATCTCATAAGTGAACGCAGCTTGAGCAGTTGAAGACAATATAGCATTAGAAGCGCTCGAGACAAAACGCCACATAGAAACCTCTCGTCTATAACAATACGCTTTGTGTCACTCCAATCTCCAAAGGATATTCGAATGTATTGAACTCCAGAGAATTTCACTCACATTGAACCATTCGAGGGAATCTCACGGAAATTCCTCGTGAAATTTTCACATAATCCGACGTATAGTACGCGAAGGCCGAGCCCCATTGTTTAGGGAAAAATGCGGAAACTCGGTACCTACGGACCTCCCGCAAATTCTTAGCGAAAATCTGTCCCAACTCGCACGTTAAATGTTAAAAATGGAATACCTTCGCCAAAATGGAATCGGTAGGTTGTGGATAGCGATAGCGGTGTCCACAATTTACGAGTTTTAGCACATTAATTTAATTAAGGTTTTCTCTATAGTTAATTGGTATTTTTTTAATTTTATTTTTTTAAACGTTTCATGTTACCATAAATTATCATGTCCTTCAATATGTAAAATGTTTAACCAGTCAGCCTGTATAAAGTAGGAGTGGACGCGCCGAGTCCTTTAACTGGTTGCGCAGAATAAAGTTGTACTATTTTGACGGATTTACGGAATAAGTCTACTGTCTATCAATGACAGTGGCAAATTGCTATTAACCACATTTAACGTTATTTTGACTTTCGTAAAATTCGTAGTCTCATAGCCATCGAACTGCCACCAATAGCATTTTGCCATTATAACCGATGAATCAGAGAGGAGAACAAGGCCATACAATAGCAGTGTAATATCAACGTAAGAGCAAGACCGTTGGCTACAAGTCTACATCAGACTCCGGATTTTTAACACCATGGTAATCGTATTTCACAATTTGCTTACAGATGGCATTGAAATGGCATTGGTTAAAGAACTTGAGGGCTCGGCAAGTGGCACGCTGTTTACAAGCGTCTCCGCCCGGAGCTTTGTTTAATTAAGATAACTTTCCCACTCAAATTAATGTGCATTAACTCCACGAATGTCGCCCACATTTAAAGCAGTGTCCAAACTTGCCGGCGCTAAAATAAACTTTGCTGGAGCTTCAACTGTCGCTCGGAGCTCGGCGATAATATCTACATGACAAATTTCGCACACTATAATGTACATACATATTTCATGAGCATTCAAAATTAATAAACTTGGTCCGCTTGCATAACTAATCGTATCGCTTTCTGTGTTAATGAGACCCTAGTAGATAACGTAACCTACATAACGTTTGTTTATTTTATACCATCAGCCCTGTTTTCCTCGCAGGGTAGGTAGAGGTTTTACCGGTAATATTTTGGCCAAATATAGTTAATTGGAGCGAGCCTATTGCTGTTATACGGGGCAAGTTCTCTCATGAAAAGCTATAAGGGCCTCCTCATGGGTCCTCATGGATTCCCACTCGCCACGGGTGTGGACTGCGTGTTATACCGGACTCTTACCGGCTAAAATCCCACGATGGACCCACACATATCCTTGACCCCAGCAGCGTAACCCGTGCGAGAGGACTCCTCTTCATTGCAGCGCCTCAGGGCGGCCCGATACGGGTTGGGCATCTTCACGCTTCTCTAAAGACGTGCAAATTTCCTCGTGATATTTTTTCACCATTCAGCAAGTGATGATCTTAGTTTGAAATGGAAATGAGAATCCCACATGAACCTCCCGTCTTGTCTTCCAATCCAAGAGCTACCCCTGCTGTTTATTTTCAGGATATAAGAGACTTTCATGCAAATTCCCACCTTCACGCTCTGTCGCCAGCATTTATACGTAATAATGTCATTTAAAGCAGGTGAAATTGACATCCCAAACACAAAACCCTGAAACTCTATCATCGGTTATTTAGTGCGTCTAGCGAAGGTAGAGGTGGCAACCTGATGAATCGACTTCAAACAAAAAGTAATTTCTTGTATAACAAACGTTCGCCGGGAGCACTTTGTCCGGAGATTTCTTTGTGAGGATCCGTCGTAACAATAGCACTTCATTCAAACATTATTTTCTCATACACTTTTGTAGCGACGAGATAGTCCGACCCACAATTGCTTGCTATTCACTATTCGTTACGTACGCTCACAATTTTATATGTTAGGTGCTAGCAATATTATGTAATTCTATAAATAATAAATGCCTGATAATGCGTTGTTTACAGGATACCAGTAAAGCAGTGACATTGTCGCAGCCTCGTGTGGGCACTATGTTCAATCCCGCCCGTCTCGTGCTGACTTAGGTCGGAAGTCAACCCAAGGACTAAAAAAAACCGGACAAGTGCGAGTTGGACTCGCGCCCTGAGGGTTCTGTACAAATTTTATTATGTTTGTAGATAAATAGTCACCCCGAGATTCGTGTTTCAACGGTTTTTGCCTGTTTTCGGAACAACTGCTACATATTATTATAATTACAACGCCTAAGTTTATATTGTTGCGAAAACAGTCAAAAATCGACGTAATTACGGAACCCTCAGGGCGCGAGTCCTACTCGCACTTGTCCGGTTTTTTCTTTGAGTTTCACCAATTCCTGTATTCGGCCGATAAACAAAAAAAAAGTATCATGCGAATCGGTCCAGCCGTTCTCGAGTTTTACCGAGACTCACGCACAGAATTCATTTTTATATAGATATAGATAGATAGATAGGTAGATAGAAGATAGATGAGTAGCTTAAATACAAATTTTCATGTCTCTAGCTTCAGTAAAATTGAGACCCCCTCATACAAAATTCAAACACTTATTTTATCCCTTTAGGGGTTAAATTTTCCTAAACACTGAAATTACTATTTTTAGTGTGTGAAGATTAGCCTAAATACAAATTTTTATGTCTCTAGCATCAGAAAAATTGGCACCCACATACAAACTTCCACCCATTATTTTACCCCTTTAGGGGTGGAATTTTTAATAACGCTGAAATTACTTTTTCTAATGTGTAATTAGTAGCTTAAATACAAATTTTCATGTTTCTAACTTTAGAAATGAGGGGCTTTCATACAAACTTCCACCCCTTATTTTACCCCCTTAGGGGTGGAATTTTTCAAAATCCTTCCGTTACTCTTCTTCTACGCTTTAAAAGGTACCTACTGTTAAAATGTCATGTTTGTAACACCAGCGGTTTGGGCTGTGCACGTCTTGACAGACACACAGACAGACAGACAGACGGACAACAAAGTGATCCTATAAGGGTTCCGTTTTTCCTTTTGAGGTACGGAACCCTAAAAAGAACATAGGCTATATTATTATTTAGGATCGATTTCTCCAACACACTAACGGACCGTTAGAGCAAAAACTGATTGTTACCAACACATCAAACTACTACATCATTACGACACACAACTGTACCTAGTCCTTCAATAATTTCAAGATGCCGATCTACCAGCGTTCACGACTAAATAAATATGAATCTATTGCTCTAGTTACATAATAAAAGAGTCGGTAGCATTTCATTATTATGTAGAACGGTGAAATTGCTCGGAGATATTGTGAGCACGTATTTTTAAAATAACTAGTGGGGCATTACGTAAAATTGTAAGCACTCTTGCCTATTGTGGGCCATTAGGGCCGCGGCTCTACTGAAATACGAGAATTTTTAGCTTTAATTTCCATGAATTCTGTAGACCAGTTGTGGAGTACATTACTTTTAAATTTAACCGGAGTTTTAAGCTCTCAAATAAGTCCAGACGCAGAATATAATGAATAATTAAAACTGAATACCCATCATTAGTCATCATTTCTATCCAGGGATTCGCAGTAAGCTGTGCTAACAATCCTAAGTGATAATTAATATAGAATACCAACTCCATGTGTAATGAATAATGATTGGGATTAGGATAACATAGGTACGTAATAATGACATAAATAACAACATAACATAGGTAGTCAAATTCTGGGAGCCCGCGAGGATGTTTTTAAAAAGACAATTAATTGATTTAGAATTAACTTTTATTTGTCTGAACGTTATGACGGCTAATTACTGACTGACAAGTCTAGGGCTTAAAACTATGGTGGTCCTCTGACCGACAATGCATCATCATCAAATCGCCAGGCGGGCCATGCGTGGGCGAGAGCCCAGCGCGAGATAACTTCTCAGAATGAATAACAATTAAATGCTTATGCCGTGAGAAATATCTGACGATTGGACGAAGCTGGATTCATAACTCCTCCCTCCATAAGTTCGAGATTATCCGAGGGATGAGGATTATCTCGAGGTTTCCCCAAATTACAAAATTCCTTAATTTTATGCTTAAAGGCTAAAAACATCAAACTTATAATTATGATTAAACAGAATACAAGATTTCCTATACTAACACTTTTATGATCTAAAACACTTCCGTAATTTTCACTTTCACTGATAATTTCACTTCCGCTTTTCTGCAACAAATAATTCAGGAACTGGATGTCGCCAAGATCGATCCCATTCAGGGTAATAGGTTTCTTCTGAACATCTGACGGTCTGGTCTTTATTTTAGGCAGATTAACTACTGGGAACTGTGTATAAGTTACGTCTTTCCCTTGATATTGATGTCGTGTTAGTGTAAATTCCTGTATCTTAACACGGCAGTCCTCGTCTATGGATAACAGATAAGTGCCACAAATACTTTCTTGACTTATCTCATTTTCGCAGTATTTGGTGAGTAGAGTTTCAGCTTTCGCGTAAATTATCCAGCGATTAGGCTGAATAAGGTCAACCTTCACGTCATCGATGACCACAGGAACAGGGCGGCAACTCGAAATGTTTGCGGAAAACTTCATAAGTTCGGCAACACATTCATCTTCAATTAACGGTGAGACATCATTCTCAAAGCATAAGAAGCGGGCTTCATCGATCTCACTGCATGACTGGGAGAGTGGCTTAGTTTTCGACCCTTTCACCAGGATATAAGGATGTTTAGGAAGGATAAGGGTAGTGAGGTCATTGCTGGTATTATGTATAGGTAAGGGAATCAACTTGAAATAGTTAAAAACTTCATTTCTAATTAATGGAATGCTCATAATAAATTTTATCTGATTTTGTTTTACATACGCCTTAATCTCTATAAATTGCTCTATTTTTACAATATTTTCACTCTTTACTGGAAACACTAATTTTTCAGTTTGTTCAATTTCTTTTAACAATTCTATTAATTCATCTGTATCTATTATTGATTGATGTAACAATCTAATTTTAGAAAAAGCTACGGCCGTTTCAATTTCGTTCAGTCGGATGTAGAGCATTTGAAAATTATTAGTTAAAATGTTATAGGTGTGAACTATTTTATTACTGGTTTGGAATAATTTAGATTCGTTTAAACTACGAAAAATATCTAGTATGCTTTCCTCCATCTGAATGAAATTCCTTGCTGTAGAGTTTGCTATTCTTGTGAAAGTACCCACCATTTCAGCGATTATCGTCATTTTCTTTTGTATACCGTCTTGTTTTGTCTTTAATTCATGGATTAACTTTTCATACATTACAGCATCATCATTATCCAGATTACCTGTAATCATCTTTACTAATGAACCTAGAGGATTCAGTAAACCGCGTTTAGATCTTGCCAATGAGGGAACCAATTGTTTGTACTTTTCGAGAGTAATACTCAAGGCGTATTCGGTTTGTGACTCGACTTCAGTAAAATCTGAATCAAAGATGTTAATATCAAAACAGTTCCGAACTTGTTCTTTAAGATTAAGAAAACTATTCATATTTAAATCTAAATGATCGTAAATTAACTTTAAATCTAGGATTTTAATAATAGTCCATTTATCGTGGCTGATAATGGCTTGACCTTCCTTTATAGGTAGCAGTCCCGGATTCTTGTCCATGGGCTGCAGATGAAGGGCCTGGCCGCGGATCACTTGGACCGCCAGGAGTACTAACCTGCGGAGGACGCCTGATATCTTTAATGGGAACATTAGTCTTCCTATTGTGTGTTGTAACGGGTGCGATGTTCCTCTGAATAGCGCCAGTGACCTGAGCTTTTTGGTAGCGGGGCTTTTCCTTGCTGCGTCTGGTATTGACTCCTTTTATAAATACTGTGTCGCCTAAATCTATGTCAAATTCTGTCTCTCCACCACGTTTTTCTATTATATTCACCTTTTTATCTATCATTTTATCTGTCAAGTATTCATACAAGTACTTTGTCTTCCTCACGTGCTCTTTAACCAATTGCTGAGTAAATTGTTTGTTAAAATCTACATAAAACGAGCTATTTGATTCAGTGTGACCGAAGACGACCTAGAACGGTGTAAGGCCTGTAGTCGAGTGTATGGTATGATTATACGACATTACTGCATAAGTCATGACAGATGCAGCATCAGTAATTTTACGTTCGTATTTCGCTATTCGATAAATTTCTATTATAGTCGAGTGGAACCTTTCTACGATCCCCATAGAGTTAGGATTGTGCGGAGTACCGATATGTAAATCGATCTTATAGAATGACAGCATTTCCTTCATTAATGTGTTATTAAATTCGGTACCGGGGTCTGAGCTGATTCGATTAGGGATACCGTACAATGAAAAGTATTTTATAAGAGCCCTAACTGCTTCCGGAGTAGATTTGGAGCTAATCTCGATCGCTTGACCCAATTTGCTGAAAGCGTCGACAATCGTAAGATAATGCTTTCCTTCCATTGAGAAGGTATCAATAAACAATTCCTGAAAGGGTTTAGTTTGTGTTTGGGATAACTGCAATTCAGGTTTTAATGGTTTCCGATCATACTTCATCTTTTTACAAATTTCGCACGCATTTATTACACTGGCAACCATTTGGTCCATGTTGTTCCAGAAAAAGGTTCGCCTGAGGTGAACTAGGGTTTCTTTAATTCCCCGGTGACTATTTTTACCTATGTGATATTTAATAACTACATCCCGCTGTTCATTCTCATCTTCCACGTAAATGACTCTTTTAGTACATTCATACAATTTTACTGTTCCCTTCTGAAAAAGTGATATAGCAGCCTCTGAAAACTGTTTACGGTGCAGTTTGTCTTCAAAGTAAAAGAAGTATTTAATTTTAGGGCGTATGTATTCTTTCAGGAATCGTTTTACAAGGTCCGGATTGTCTACAGGTAAGTGCACTTCTAATACCTTTTGTTTAGCTCTAGATAAGTCTTTGACTGTTAATTCGTTTCTATTCCAGGTGTATACAAGTACCTGGTTTGGCTTAGTATCTATAGCCTCCTGAAGAATAAGTATGCCATCGGTATCTAAGTCGTTGGCTGAATGTACTGTGCCTATACTATCATTACTTGGTTTTTCAGATGCAGTTAGTGTAGTACTACTCAAAGATGGAATCGGATACGGAGATTGGCGGCCGTCACCTGATATGGATGGTATACTTCTGGTTTTTTCTGAATCTGATGATATTACTATTGGAGATGGAGTTCGTTCACGTGAAGTAGAGGTACCGGGAACGTTATTTCGATTCTTAGACAATCGCGTTATTTCTTTAGCTAAGTTATCTATATGACGTTGGAGTTTTTGTTCCTTTTTATCTAAATTGACTTTCATAGAAATATCATCATTTTCACCTAAAGCATTAATATTTATTCGCGATAACGCGTCAGCGTTACAATTTTGCTTTCCACTTTTATAGACAATATGATAGTCGAATTCCTCAAGACGCAGTTTCCACCTCGTTAGTTTACTGTTCGGTTCCTTTATCGAGTTTAACCAGGCTAAAGGCCTATGATCCGTGTATATAGTAAATTTCTTCCCATATAAATAGGGTCGAAAATGCTTAGCGGCCCACACGATTGCTAAAAGCTCTTTTTCAATCGTGCTATATCTAGTTTCAGCGTCATTCAGAGTGCGACTAGCATACGCTATCGGCTTATCACTACCGATAGGGCCCTGCGAAAGGACAGCGCCAAGTGCATAATTGGATGCATCCGTCGTAAGGACGAATGGTTTGGAAAAATCGGGAAATTGTAAAAGCGGAGCGTTAGTTAAGAGTTCTTTGCATTTTTCGAACGCATCTATGTAATCCTGCTTGCTTATGTCTATCTTGTTTTTCTTTTTCAGACATGATGTTAGTGGCTGAGTTAATTTGGCGAAGTCTTTAATGAATTTGCGGTAATAGCCGACTAACCCTAGAAAACTCTTGATCTCAGTAGATGTACGGGGTAATGGAAAATTTAACACTGCTCGTATCTTATCATTATTAGGCATAAGGCCGTCTTTCGTGATGGTATGACCTAGATATAAGACTTCCTTTCTTAGAAATTCGCATTTATCAAGTGTAACTTTCATATTGGTTTCCCTAAGTCTATTGAAGACTTTTCGGAGTTTTTCAACGTGTTCCTGGAGGCTTGAGGAGTATATAATGATGTCATCGAGATATACTAGACAATGCATGCCCTGAAGGCCGCGCAAGACATTGTCCATCGCCCTTTGGAACGTTGCGGGTGCCGTCTTCAAACCAAACGGCATCCGTTTGAACTCATAGTGCCCTGACTGTGTGGTAAATGCAGTTTTGGTTCTATCTGCGTCATTAACCTCTATTTGGTGGTATCCACTCGCAAGGTCAAGTGTACTGAAATATTGGCATTTGCCTAACTTATCAAAAAGATCACTTATGTTCGGCAGGGGATATTTATCATCTACGGTGATCTCGTTCAAGCGACGGTAGTCGATGACCATCCTAAATTTCTTTTCTCCAGACGCGTCTAATTTTTTTGGGACTAGATGTACCGGTGCACTCCAAGGTGAGTGTGAATTTCGAATTACGTTATCTTGCAATAATTTCTCTACCTGTTTATTTATTTCTTCGTTTTGGCAAGGCGGTTGTCTATACGGTCGAATATAAATCGGGTCCTCGTTAGTCGTTCTTATGTTATGTTTCACTTGATTTGAAAAAGATAGCGGTATTTTATCACAATAAAATATATCGCGATATTCATAGCACAGTTTGGCTACGCTGTCACGTTCCTCTGAGTTCGTATGATCTAATCGTAATTTTTTCAGGTTTTCTTTCAGTACCTCATCAATCATGCAATCATCATTCACAATATTAAGCTCTAATTCCTCATTTTCAAATACCGTAACATCAAAAGGTTCCTTGAACGTAATAGTTGCCTTTTGATCAGAAATGTTTTGTATAACTGTGTCCGCGAAGAAATTATTGCACCTAATAAGAGCTGTGGGCATGCGTACACCTTCTTTAAACTGATAAAAGTCTACGATAGCATCTCCATGTTGTAAGTTAGTTGGTATTCTTACTCGTGTTTCAGATCTGGGCGGCACATTTATTTCATATGGTGGATTATAAATTATTGGAATAGCGGCGTTATGGGTCTGTAGTATTTGATTACTCATGTCAATGTTTGCTGCCAATTTTTTGAGAAGGTCAGATCCGATCAGTCCGTCGTAGCGTCCGTCGACATCGTAAATATAAAATGTGTGAGGAAGTGTACTTTTAAAAGTTTTTAATAATGGAATATGAATTATCTCATTATGCATGCTTTGGCCATGTGTGCTGATGACTGTGAACGGTTCACAGTATTTATGGTCACTAAAATATTCGTTTGCTTTAGCAGGACTAATAAAGGAACGACTGCTTCCGGTATCGATGAGAAACTTTGAATTGATTTCAGGAATTTCAATATGTGGTAATTTTAAGATGCTGTCACAATAATTTAAATTTATAACTTCACTATTTCCTTCGAGGCCGTATCCTGAAAATTTTCAGTGTCCTGATGCGCGTAGTCATCCTCGTTATAATTGTCTGCATAATTACAATCGATAGGGGGCTGCTCTATATATTCGTCACACATTTCAGTCGTATTATAGTCGTAGTTGAAGTCATACTGGTCAGGGGTGTATTCCTGACAAGTGGTTGGTTCCTCAGTATAGAACAATTCATTTGTAGTCATGTTTTGTCTTACAGGAGCTGTGCGCATTGACACGTCGGTATCTACAGGTCTTTGCGTCTGTTGTTGATTTGGTCCTGATTTATACTGATTAAATTGATTTGGAATACCGAACTTAAAGCCTTGCTGTTGGGGGATGCCAAATTTATATCCACCATGGTTAAAAGGCGCGCGCTGTTGTTGGAAGGGTGCCTGTCCGAAAGTGCGTTGACCTTGATTTGGGTATGTCCCAAATCGGTTGCCTTGAGGAGGCGTAAATCTATTTGGTTGCGAAAAGTTTGGTCTAATCACTTGACCTTGTGGAATGCCAAATTTAAAATTATTTTGTGGAACGCCAAATCTAAAATTATTTTGTGGAGCGCCAAATCTGAAATTATTATTCGGCGGCGCTAAATTAAATGCAGGTTTATTAAACCCTTGAGCCATGGGCACTGGTCTCAATGCACTATGTGAATTCGATTGCTGCGCTATACACTGTTTTGTTAATTTATTTTTCGCGTTATATTGAAACTGAAAGTTAATTTCCTCGGTCACAATGCTGAGTGCATTTTCCAGATTAGAACAACCTTTCAATCGCACTATACGAATTAAATCTTCCGGTAAGTTAAATAAAAACACGTTCAAAGAAGCGTTGTTATAGATAATCATCTTTGCTGCCTTTATTCCTTCATCGGCAAGTCTAATTACTTTCGCTATCAGCGAGCTTCGTACGTTTTGAATTCTATGACAAAACTCGACGTATGACTCACCTTGATTTAGTTTCATAGACTCAAGTTCAATTGCTATACACTCTTCCGAGCGTGGGTCGCCGAAATGCTGCGTAAGAATTTCCTTTAAGCGATCCCATGTTGTTATATCGGGATTAGCACTGATTAAAGACGCAGCTCTACCAGTTAATTTACCGCTTAAAGCATGAAAAAGATACAACTCCTGTACTAAATTTCCTGCTACTCTAGCACCGGTAAGTACATATTCACATTTTGTAATAAATAGGTTTAATAGTTTTTCATCACCATCAAATTTAGGGATAATACACAAAATTTCTTTTTGCACTAGCTGAATGCTATCCATCTTAATTAAACTTATTTACTTATTTCTACACAAATTAATTACGAGAATGATACATTTGCCAATTTTAGTGCAAACAAAATCAGATAAACGCAATTAATAAGCCCGACGATTTTAGTTCGGAAAATTAAAATAATGGAGAAAACAGGGAATATGAAACACAGGAGGTGAAAATGTCTACTCACCAGCTGCTCGATCCCATGTCCTCCTGAGCCAGATCAGTCGCCACGCCACGCAGCTTCCCAGGGGAGACGTATTTATTTAGGTTCAGTCTTTCCGCGCACGAATCACCACACGCGAAACCGATTTTGGGGTTTGCGATCGAAGGTTTCCGAAATCGCGGAATATCCCGAACGGCTGCGCCAGTCAAATTCTGGGAGCCCGCGAGGATGTTTTTAAAAAGACAATTAATTGATTTAGAATTAACTTTTATTTGTCTGAACGTTATGACGGCTAATTACTGACTGACAAGTCTAGGGCTTAAAACTATGGTGGTCCTCTGACCGACAATGCATCATCATCAAATCGCCAGGCGGGCCATGCGTGGGCGAGAGCCCAGCGCGAGATAACTTCTCAGAATGAATAACAATTAAATGCTTATGCCGTGAGAAATATCTGACGATTGGACGAAGCTGGATTCATAACTAGGTAGTAATGATTAATTAACTCGGTAAGTATTAGGTATTAATGGTTAGAAGCACAGAGAAAATAGAGAGTAGAGGTGTTCTTATTAGATTTGAAGGCACGGGTGAAGGGGTATAGATAACGCCTACTTATTGCCATTTCAATCTACTGGTCAATAGCAAAACTACTCGCTTGGTTCTATGTCGATTTTAGGACGTAGTTTAACTTTTTCACACTAGATGTCACTTAGTGTACGGTGATAAAAAAAGTATAGAGGATCGCCATCTAGTGTCGAATAGAATTATATTTGGGATGCGAACGTTGGCAAGACGTCTGCACAGGACGAACGCGAACAGCACACTAACATAAGCCACACCCACTGTGATGACGTCAGCGGCCTAGTCGAGCCATGCGGCCGAGTTCCTTAGACCCAGTCCCCTTAGTAATTGGTTCATGGTTAGAAGTATGACCTGTTGGTTTTAAGCTCCCGGCCACGACTATGCAGTACGTGACAAGTACAATAATTTAAAAAATCTCAATTAAGTGGTAATAGGCTCCATCGATGAAATGTGTATGTAAAAGAGTGCACCCCTGCTTACCCCTTCGTAGAATACAACCGTGTAAATGTATTGATCGAATTCAGAGTTAAAAGGCTTCGACACGAAATAAATACTCATAGTGGTACTGCCAAGCTGTAGCCAATTGACTACAGCTCGTATATGGGCAGGCTCAGGTAGTACCACCCCAGCACAGAAGATCGGCGCAAAGTAGCTATTACAGCTGCGTTTCGTACGATTAGTTGGAGAGCCGGAAGCCCAACCCCCCTTCCCCTCCCTCTGTCCCACTTCCATTCAAAACGTGCAAGCGATGTCTTTAGTATTGCAAGCATCTAAAGGCTACGGTAACTGCTTAACATCAGACGGTCCGTACGCGGTTGGCCACCTTACGGCCGAATACTCGTACGCAATTTAAATTTGAGAGCTGCTTAACTTTGACGTGCCATACAAAAAATGACAGTTAACGATGTCTCAAACTGCTAAGTGGGACTTTAATATTTAAATAGCCTTTGAGTATTCGGCCGTTTGTGACATTAAAAAACCGGCCAAGTGCGTGTCGGACTCGCACATAGTGTTCCGTACCACTGTAGAATAAAAACATCAAAAATATCAAGTTTCTTGTATGGGGACCCCCTATATTTTTTAAATTTTATTTTATTTTTAGTATTTGTTGTTGTTGCGGCAACAGAAATACACATTCTGCGAAAATTTCAACTCTCTACCTATTACGGCTCGTGAGATACAGCCCGCTGACAGGCGGACAGACAGACAGACAGACAGACAGACGGACAGGCTTAGTAATAGGGTCCCTTTGGCACCCTTTGGGTAAGGAACCCTAAAAAGTACTCAGTGAAACAAACGACATGCCGTGAAATGATAAAATAGTAAATTATGTGGAGGTCTGAACAGCTGCATAATGTCCCCGTCAATCATACAGGTGCGTGAAATTGAATCTCATGAGCGCAAATCACACAACCCTCTATTACCATACGCGATGGTGTCACTCACCTCACCCGACGACCACAATCCAAAACCAACTCTACATTCCTCCTTTTAAAGTTCTAATTGCGGGATCTCTATGTATGATAAACGGACAATATTCGCTGGTAATATATTTCATTTTTGTTAGGGCCGCAATTTCATTCTTAGGTTAATAATACAGTACAGGGTGTATAAGGCATGCTTGTTTCTTATTTACTTCACCTCATTACTTTATGCATGCAGTTGAAGTGGGCTCGCCGTGTCTAGTGCGGGACTTAAATGTGAATTCATCAGCTCACGCCAGTCCCCGCGATGGAATATATTTTGGTGGCACAGCGGCTTTTGGGAACTTTAATGATAATAAAGAATTATCTTCCAAATCAACTTCAAAAAAGAGGAGGTTCTCAATTCGACTGTATGATTTTTTTAAATGTTTATTATGAGATTTCTCCGTCAATTGTGCACCGATTCTATTTTATGTTTTTTATTCGAAAGAGTTGTGAGGATCTGATGAGATCAGGGAAATTGACAGCAACCCTCTAATATTATAGGCACGTACAACGTGTTTCATATACATATTTGTAGTTAGTAGTACCACTTGTTTTACCTCGTCTATTCCACGTCTTAGGGCCTCCGCAGACTTGCTACTTTTAGCATCGGCGATCGGCGATTTTGATGCTGCGTCTCGCTCGTTCGCGCTAGAAGAATCGCGACGCAGCATCGATACGTCACAAAATCGTCGGTCGCGGATGCTAAAAGTAGCAAGTCTGCGGAGGCCCTTAGACACCATATTGAACATGAACAAGTAGGTGCAAACAGTAACGACTATGAGCGAGCCCTATACAAATATATTGTCGTTGGTTAGCCGGAGCCACCGCAAACCTCTGTTTGCAACGCGCCGACTAATCTTTACACAAACTTGCTTATTGTTGGCAAGTTGGATCTATTTAACTGTTGTTTGAGCTTCGATAGTTTTGATAGTCGATTCCTTTTATTTATGTAGAAAGGTGTACTTTAACACAAGCAAATACAGTTCTCTTTTTGCCTAGGTGGAGTGGGCCACCTGAGCCTGGACGAAACCAGATGGGCAAAAAAATGCAAAAGGTGGCGTGATAACCACAGCTGTTGCCTGGAAGGCTGGATGGAAGCGGCGTCTAATAGAGACATGTGGAGTGTATTGGAGGAGACCTTTGCCCAGCAGTGGGATAAAGTAGGTTATTAAAAAAGTATAATTAAAATTATAAATTTTAAAAAAATAATATTGTAAGTATAAGTAGTAAAGTATAAGTCTTAATCAAAAAAAAGTATAATTAAAAGTATTATTTTGTCCCATGTAGGTACATCAAACGAATTCAATTGTTTTGTCGATGACGTGACGTTTTGACGATTAATAAAGGCGGAAACCCACCGCGGCGCACGGAGAGGCCACGCACACGGGCCAAACCACGCTTTGCAAGAAAATGTATGGATGACGTCATTTCGTGCGTAGCCTCTCCGTGCGCCGCGGTGGACACAGTTAAATACATTTTCGTGCAAAGCGAAGCTTGACCCACGTGCGTGGCCTCTCCGTGCGCCGCGGTCGGTTTCCGCCTTTAATCTTCCGCTAATATCATCATCATCATCATCATCTCAGCCGAAAGACGTCCACTGCTGGACATAGGCCTCCCCCAAGGTTCGCCAGAATGACCGGTCTTGCGCTGCCCGCATCCAGCGGATTCCCGCGACCTTCACCAGGTCGTCGGTCCACCTTGTGGGAGGCCTACCCACGCTACGCTTTCCGGTGCGCGGCCGCCACTCGAGAACTTTAATATACATAGATACAAATAAAACAATAATAAATAGAAATAATAGATAAACATATTATACAGAATAATTCTACCCCTACCCAGCCACTTGCTTTAGGTCATACAAAGTATGCCAAAACCATTCTGCTGATTATAATCAGTTTCTAGTTCACGATCGACTCTTGTAACGACATGCACGATGTGCATGGCTTAGTATAAATTATTTTAAATTAATAAAATGTACGTGTCTAAAGTGCTGAATGGAATACCAACCCGATTGATAACCCACGGTGAGGTGTTCGAGGGCAGTGAAGAGATCATTGTGGTCATCACTGGCAGCCCCGGGATACCAGAATTTTATAAGGAATTTGCTTGTGAGCTGCACAAGAATTCTGATCTACCAGTCTGTGTTGTTGGTAAGTGTTTTTCAACTTATGGTATGTGTTACTGTTACCTAACCGTCGTCGCCCGGTAAAGATATTCATAATACAAGCGGACTATAATGTATAGTTGGCACGTGTCAGTCTGGCGAGAATTATTTAAAGGAAGTCGAATAAATCATATATCAATAGTGCATTTAATTTATGATGCCTTGCATAATAATTTACCTACATTTTAATGCCAATACATAATTCACTCAAAGCGGATCACACACAAACGCTGACGATTTATGTAATTACATTTTTGTATATTTATTTTATATAGTCTTGCATTACCTCTTTGACTGAACACTCTGCTGATGCCAAAAATGATCAAGTAAGGGCCTTATCACACTGACGGTTTACGAGCGGATTGCGAACGCTTTTTGTCGATCAACGCGTGGATGTGAGTGCACGCACGAGATCATCTTGTCCCACTCGCACTTATACTAATCCGCTTGTAATTCGCTCGCAAACCGCCAGTGTGATAAGGCTCTTAAAGTACTCCGGGTGACCTACCAGCGTACTGCCTACTCTACTCATTGCTTATTTCTCTACTTCTTCCAGGATATGCCGGACACGATGATATTCCAATCGAAAACTACGAAACGAACACAAATTTATTCAATTTAGAAGGTCAACTAAATCACAAACTGGATTTCATTAATACAATAAATAAGAATCGCAAAATACACATCATTGGTCATTCGCTTGGAGCATGGCTGGTATTAGAACTGATACACAAGAACAACGACCTCATTAAAAGGATATCGTCAATCCACTTGCTATTCCCAACATTACAAACATTGGCCCAAACTAAAAACGGAAAATACGTTCAAAATATTATAAGAACTTTTCACACACTATCTTTATCTGTATTCAAGATATTTCAACTGCTGCCAAATGAACTCCGAACGTTTTCGATCTGGATATACTTGAAATTAAACTCGATGCCGTCACATTATATTAATCGAATATCAACATATTTTAACCCTGAGATACAGAATAAACAATTGTTGCTAGCATACGAATCATTGGATACAATAAAGGAACTGAATAGAGACGCAGTTGACAAGGTTAAGCATTTGACCAGTGTGGTATATAGTTCAGAAGATGGATGGGTACCAGTGGAACATATAGAAGAATTGAAAGCCTTTGTACCTGATATAAGACTAATAGAAATGAACGTAGAACATGCTTTTGTTTTGAAATCATCGCAATTGGTAGGAAAAGTTGTAGCTGAGTTAATTATTAACACAAAAAAAAATTAAATTAATAAGTATTACTATTTTTTTCTGTCTCTTATAATATACTGATTTATTTTAAGATAGTGGTTGACCTTAAACTTATCAGGTTTTGATAAAATTATAATGTTCAAAACATGGTCAGTAACTTAATTCCAAGTAAATACTAACGATAAAATATTATCATGTTATTGATTTTACCCACAATCCACATATTCCCATAGTTACGTGTACTTTTCCCCATTTCCATCCCATCCCTATATATTGCAGCTCTTATATTCTCAAAAGTGCTCTTCTCCGAGATGAATAAAAACCGTTTGATAAAGTTGAATGGCAACAGGTCGCTCGAGGAGAGCATATTGTCAATTTCCCATATTGTGAAGTTCCGAACAACAATCGAATCGGGGCCTCGACGTCTCGCCTTCAATCGGATCTAAAGGGCTTTATCTCCGACATAAAACAGAGGTATTTCTGTCATGCGGATCTACGTTTCTATATCACGTTGAGTGGTAGATATACATGCACCTTGACTTGATATTTGAACACGCATTCTTCTTCTTCTTATCGTATGGCAGTGGTCAACCTGGTGTGAAAGTTGTTCACGCCGCCCGAAGACCACAAGGCTTGACACGCATTGATAAACACTGCAAAAAAATAATTTCAAGTTATTCTCTGTCATCTAAACCAATTGTGGTTTTTATAAATTCTTGACATGGTGACAATAACCTGGAGCGACATTGGATACTTTTATCTCGCGAAATGAATAGTCGACAATCCACCGCAAGATTTGAAGCAAACATTCATACGTATGTCGTAGTTCCAGACACAATAAAATATCGATTGTTTCATGTAGATCTAGTGGATACAAAGGGATAATGAAGTACATGCTTACACGCTAACGAAGTCGCGGATACTACTACTTGATCCATCCAGCAGCCGGAAGAAGTCATCTGCGGGACACAGGCCTTCCACTCATCACGGACCTCCGTCACTTACATCCACCGGCACCATGTGGGGTCCGTCCTGCACTACATCTTCCTGCACGCGGTCTTCATTCAAGAAGCTTACTACTACTGATACTAGCTACTTATTACTATTACTTTCATTCTACTACTCGCTTATAATTACCTTTAGTCTTCAATTCGTCAGACTTCTACTGTGTGTGATACCAAAGCTAAACATAACATCGGCTATTATTCCATAACAGCTCCATAGCAGATCCATATCGAATCAATAATGACGATTCTATCCAATTGACCGGTGCGCTGGGACCTCTGTATCTTGTCTGCCGGGAGGCATACCACCGGTGGATATTCAAATGGTGTATGTTCAGAGCCGGTTACAAGCAAACCCACTAGCCACTCGGCACCTGATTGTTCGTATGCACACACTTGAAGCACTGCCCGGAATGGAGGTGGTAATTCAATAGGTAGGTGTAGTAAAATGTGAATGTGGAAAACACAATCAATAAAAATATTAGATTTTTGTAATTTGTTCACTATGTCATGGTACGTCTGTTGGCAAAGATGAAAGCGCAGTGATTAGGTATGTTGTAAAAGTTGACTTTATTTAATTTACTTACCCGACACATTTCTACAATATGGATATTTTTTAAGAGTATGATCCAGAAGTTGAAACCAGGATGTCATGATCGCCAGGCTGAGTTTGCGACCACTATGACAATGATCATTATCATCTTTGTCATTAACATAATTATGTAGGTACATTATGTATATTATGTGTTTATGTATATTATGTATTAATTCATGTACTTACTTAGTATTTGAATTCACGTTTAATATTTATTTTGCATTAAGTAATCAAATTCAGTAAATTCAAATGCTTCGTAGCAAATTTAAATAAGCCACACATTTATTTTGTTCATTTGTACCAAGAAAACAAATAGGTATAATAACTACTTGTTTGCTATTCACAGTTGCACATAGTCACCCGAGTTCATAGCAACTCGTGCGAGTGACCCACAAGTTTATGAAAAGTCTAGAATCTGGACTTTTCTCTCCAGACTGGCAAAAGCCTGGCTTTGGCTTTCATTGGACACTGACATTTGCATGTATTCATTAGCGGGTAGAGGGCGACACTGACGCTTCAGACTATTCCTGCTGAGCTGAAGAAATATTACAAAATGTATTACTTACTATGTTTGCAAAATTAAATAATAAGTTTGAAATATTGTGTAATTTTAGTTTACCGTTTTTTTATGACGTGGGTATTTATCAGGTGCGGGCTGCAAGCCGACTCCAAAATTGCAGTTAGGATGCAGTTGGTATAGCTGCAAAAAATTACCAACTGACTGCAATTTTGTAGTCTGCTTGCAGTCCGAATGCAACTCGTTTGAAAAGACCCTTACACTATTCAAGCTCAAACAACAGCAGCACGTTAATGACGCAATGACAAAAAACTATTACCGCGGCCCGAAATATATGCTTCTAATATCTGCACTTGTCTCACAAGATTTGGCATACCTATTTTTTATTTATTGGTTAATAATCAGGCACCAAAGTACCTAACAGTATAACATAGGTAATGATTCGATTGTATGCATAATTGATTGAAGAGCAAGTTATAACGATCTAACCGACTCCCGAACAGCTGGCTTCGTCTGCGATTGAATCAATAATGAATATTCTATCCAATTGACCGGGATCCGGGCTCATCTTCGGGAACGCATACCGCCGGATATGCAAATCGTGTGTTCCGAGCCGATTACAAGTAAACCTACTCGCTACGAGCTTGATTGTTGGTAGCACTTGTGTTGTTTCATCCGTGAGTGCACCTAAGTACATTTTGTGTACTATGAATAAGATATTTACCATTACAACTATAACCCCTAAATTCATAGAGATTTTAGCCATTTTACAATGGTTTTGAAAAGTATTTTTAGGGAAACTGTGATTTGTAATTCCACTGCAAGTCGATTATAACTTTGTATTAATTTGGGGGTAAAGGTTCAGGGCCTTAATTTATAGTGTATTATGGATAACTTTTCACAAATAAATTTGGAAGCTAAACATCAAATTGATTTAGTGAATAAAAGTTATCTTATTTTAAAGACGACTTAGCGCCTGTTTTAGAATCGACGGATTACTTTTAATGACACTTTTAAATCAGTTAATTTATGGAAAAGCTGTCAAAACGCCATATTTACTTGGGGGAAATTATTTGGTGGTTGAAGATTTATCGAACGATTGAAACAGGCTCTAAACAGGCCCTTATACTTCTTACCTAAGAATGAAGAAAGGTTAATTAAAAGTGTTACCAATACAACTCTCTGAATTTTTTCGCGTAGTGAACCTGACTATCAGTACGGAAATGCGGCTAGCCTGCCGTATTGCACTGCTGCATTACATTTGATGAGAACGAAGATATTTATGCGTATTTACTGTCCTTTTATATTCCTGTATTAATTGTTAAGTAGTATATTAAGTAGTAGTAGTAGTATTATTGCATAGCAGTGGTAGCCGATTGGTTAAGCACGCGTCTTGCGGGCTTAAGGTCTTGGGTTCAAACCCTGGCTCACACCTCTGGATTTTTCGAAATCGATGTGTGAATCATAACTTTAATATGATTATCACTTGCTTGCGGTGAAGGAAAACATCGTGAGGAAACCTGCATGACTTTAGACATGTGAAATCTACCAACCCGCACTGGGCCAGCGTGGTGGATAATGGCCTAAATCCCCCTCGCATTGAGGGGAGGCCCGTGCCCAGCAGTGGGACGTCAAAAGGGCTAAATTATTATATTATTAGTATATTAAGTAGGTAGCATCTTTGATCTCGAGGAAATATATTATCTCAATAAATACCTAATATATACCTAGTGGCTATATTCAAACTCCATTTAGTGCGAGTGACCCGAAAGTTTAAGGAAAGTTTATGCAGCAAACAGCCGAGTGTGGTTTTCATTAGACATCGTCATTTGCATGTTATTCATTAGCTGGTAGGGGGCGGCACTCGCGACGCCCACAACTGAGCTTAGGATTGTCCAAAAAAGGGTAATAAAATGAATTTATACCGAGACTTGTGCTGTACTAAAGCCGTAACATTTTCGTCTTCACCAAATGAATCATACTGTTACAAAGTTCTCTGAGTTGATGCATTGCACATTTTGTTATTTTCTTCGTATTTAACTCATACTTCGAAATTTTTTCGAAAAAAATGTGTACCGCATATTTGAGTGATTGTGTTTTGCTTTTATTTATGAGCTTGCTTGACCGAATGCGTTCCTTTTGAGTAGCGCCGTAGACTAGCAGTTCTAATAATAATAGTAAATTCAAATGTTCCGTTTCTTTTGATGAAGGTACACAGGTTGACAATAGTGGACAACTTGTTCTAACCTATTGTTATCCTCTTTTCGAGTTAATAATTGCAGTATCGGCTTCAATCTATCAATTTTATTACATAATAATCGAATTATTGGTTCTTGCAAAGCTTACGCCCTTTGACTTGTAAGCCTTCGTTTGATGCGCCACAGGATTTTCTTTTAATTAAAATGACTATTAAAAAGAAGCTCCGCGGAGTCCCTTGATAGACTTAGAGGATCAGATATTTATTTGAGGGGTTCGGTAGAAATGAGCAAAGCTTTGATTGTCTGCCAACGTATCTGCATCACAAAGGCGACTCTTTTTAATTAGGCGACTATTCTGGAGCCCCTTGCATACAAATGAAGGGAGATTAACGCGAGAGACCACCCCATATTCCAATTTTCCTTGAAAAACTTAAAGGTTTTATTACCGTTTTTGTTTATAATTAAAAATATATATTGTGCTGCTATACTGTATTTTAGTTGTTTAGTAACCTAAAGATAGGTAAATAATTTTATGGTGTTATATTGGACTATCCTTAATCCCACTAATATTATAAATGTGAAAGTTTGGATGGATGGATAGATGGATGGATGGATGGATGTTTGTTACTCAATCACGCCAGATCGGCTGAACGGATCTGGATGAAATTTGGCACAGATATAGATTATAGTCTGGAATAGCACATACATAACACACTTTTTTTTTTAATTATGCGCGAACGAACTCGCGGGCAAATGCTAGTAATTTATAAAAGGTAGATAAACTATTTCAGTAGCAAATAAGATAGATACCTCAACGAATTATTCAAACCTTTCTCATGGAACAAGCAATTCGCAAGTATGTTTTTTCGGAACTAGTGCATTCAAAGGCAATACAAATACGAAACAGAAGTTAGTACAACTTGTCGGTCTATTTACTAAACTTCTTTGCCGAGTCGGTGGCAGTGCAGTACACTCCTGACTGGTCGGATTCGACGCCAAAAGGCGAGCGAATCTAAAATCTAGAATAAACCCTGTCAATTGTGGTAATATGGAAAGTGGAAGATTACCGCCGCCAAATGGGATTCTGAAATTCAAATTATTCTGTTAAGTCAAGGGGAGTCGGTGATTTCTAAATAGGTACCTATACTTCTAAAAAATACATATTTACTACATACTAAATTGTAGCATGCAGCATTACAAAATAGGAACCAATCCCGCATCATTTTCGCGATAGGTACTTAGATAGATAGATAGATAGATAACACTTTATTGTACACCATTGGAATACATAAACAAAATGACAAACAAAAACAACAAACAAAAAACAGTATACAGTGGGCGGTCTTATCGCAAGCTGCGATCTCTTCCAGACAACCTTTACCTTTGGATGGAAAGGATTACTACTTAGTTGTAGGTAGGTACTACATACATTTCATTGATTATAATCTTCATGATCAATAATCGTAAATTCTTGGTGGTAGACAAGTTGTCGACTATTTGTTAGCAATTCTCTGGTTGACAGCATGTCGACCAAAACAAGTTTATGATTTACTAGGAAGATTTCACAAACATAGATAAATCAATTCTCAGTGACATATAATCTGAATAAAATAGCTAACTATGGCCCAGGTCGTCTACCACTTAATTCTTCAACCTACATCAGTAGAAGCAAAAACACAATATACTTGCTACGTGTACAAGACGGATGTATATTGTCGTTTCGTTATAAGTTTCAAAGGTTAAAAGTTTGCTTGGTGTTGTCTCGTGTGCTTCCGCGGACTCTGGGCATTTGCTACGCAACCAACGTGATGTTAACACATAAAAATAAGGACACAACATTTGCAACGACTTGAAGTGGCCGTTTCCACAGGTACATGACTCAGAAATAGAGGTTATGTTGTCATAGCCTCAGTTTTGTGTAAGGACCAAAGACATTATCAAGACCAAGAGACACGTGACTGCCTAAAATAGTTTGTTTACTAAACGGAGTGCATGCACACAGTACGACTTAGTCGCTCGCGGAGAATGATGTTGAAAACAAGACGTTTTTACCAATACGGCTCGACTTCTGGTGAATAATGCATTCTCATGTATTTAATAACTTAATTGTTGAATTGCTAGTGCGACAAAATATGTGTGAATTTCGTGGCATGCAGGGATGCGCTGAGTACTAGTTTGTGATTGCGATGTTAGGAGGTACCATATCTGCTAAAATAATACATCAATGGTAAGGACCTAATCATTTCAGTAGTCATTACACGCCATGCACAGGACGACACTACGACTATCAATTTGTAACTTATTACCTCTATACGTATCATCAGACACCTTTGAGATACTTGTGGACTTATTGATATACGTGTTTATATGTTCACAAATTACTAGAAAATTATGATTGAAAAGTTGGCTTTTATAAGTATTTATAAAATATGGTATACACATCTTAGTTTTGTTGCAAGATAGCAAAACATTTCTTTGAACGATATTGAAACTCAATTCGAAACGATATTTCATAAAGACATTGCAATAAGATTCTTGAATGCGCTCTCATAAAGCGATCGTAAAACTAGTGAGCGCTCTAGCTCGCCCACGCGCACATGCTTTCCCAGTGTTATTGCATCTGTGAATCGAAGTTCGGACCGCTCTAGAACGCTTGAGTTGTTCATAATGTGAAATAAAAGTTGAGCCTCATAAATTGGTGCTCTCAATGCTCTCAAGCTCGTCAGACATAGCTCTACCTACTTGACCTACACATGCGTACCACTATAGGCACACTGTGGGCCGTTTTATGCAATAAATCCAAATAGTAGAGTTCCTAAGATCGCGTATCTTTATGAATGAAAACATTTATTTGAGACTACCTATTTACATTTGTTATTTTACTTCGTTTTTTTAACCTACATTATCCCACTGCTGGGAAAAGGTCTTCCGCAATATACTGCACAGTCCACATGTCTCTATTAGATGCCGCTTCTATCCATCCCTGCAGATAACAGTCGAGGTCATCATCTTTTCCTGGGTCGACGACGACGGCGACGTCCGTTATCTAGTACCCATATTGTGCATTTTTTTACTTATATTTCCCCAACGTATCTTCCGGAAAAAATCTGAATAGGCGCTATTCGATATATGTCTAACGTAACGTTTTTGGATTTTGTTTGGTTATGGTTTTGTTTTGCTGTACTTTGATGCACTTAACGACTGATGTCTATATAGGTATTTTTGATCACGCCCCTATTTTCAATTCGCATCCGACAAACACAGAGCTTTCACATCAAAAAGTTTCTCACAAAGCGATCGTCGTAAATAAAATTCATTTTCCCGATAGCAATAATGTAAGTTGGCAGTAACAGGAGGGGAGGGGCAGGTGAGCGGATTACCACGCAGACTGCGCATATATCAGTATGAAAGATAAATAATTGGTTTCTTCCCCTGGAACTGTCTCCGCGACGTTTATTGGTTTGTTTGTTGGAAAGTTGGCGCCGCGTCAGCTACCTGCCGTTCAGATGGGGTTGCCAGTATAGTACAGTACTCAAAAGTTTTCAGATACCAAGATTTTATAATAGTCAGATTTTTTTATTGGCTAGAAAATCTTATTACAGACGGTCTACCTGATGGTTAGTGCAACCTCCGCTCAGGACGCTCAGGACATCTGAAACCTCAGGGGAGCAGGCGCGGTGTTGACTATAAGCCGGAAACCCACCGCGGCGCACGGAGAGGCCACACACGTGGGTCAAGCTTCGCTTTGCAAGAAAATGTATGCAATCGTGTCCACCGCGGCGCCCGGAGAGGCTACGCACAAAATGACGTTAAACCAGTGACTCACAAACTGTATGACACATTTCGATTTTAATTTTATACTTATGTACAAAATGCATGGAACTCGTAAAATATACCTATTGATAATATTGGCGGATTAGGCCGGAGATAGCCTACTTCACTCACTCATTCTACTATGGTACGAATTAGTCGCTCGCGGAGAATGATGTTGAAAACAAGTCATTATTACCAATACGTCTCGACTTCTGGTGAATAATACTATATTTACTATAACTATGTATTAAAAAACGAAATTATACTTTTCATATATGAGAAAACGATAACATTAAAGCTGGCAACACTGCGCGGCATCGAATGGCCGCGATATTATAGTTAAGCGACTGCTACATTATCGACTGGCGATATTAAATTTCCTTTTTTTTCGTTTCTCCCCTCGGCTATTATTTCCCCGTTGCTTTCGCCGGTGAAATGACTTAGCGCCGTTGCGAATGCAAATAAACTACACCTTTGTGTTTTGTTATTCAAATAAGAAATAATTTTACTGCTTTTATGGCCACTTATTTTAGAAGAAAAATTTGGCGGCATGTGTTCAACGCTGATACATCCACCTTTGACAACTCTGTCTAGTTGTTACAAAGAATTAAGTTGTTATCAAGGGGTAATAATTTCTTTGGTATAAACATCCGCGACTTTGATGTATAAAGTACCTGTGCTATGGGAAAAATCTGGGTTGTGATTACTCAGGTACTCTCAATTTTCGTAGACTAATCACAACTAGACCACCTGATTGATCCGAAGTCGTAGGTATCGAATCCAATTTCGAAAACTGAGATTAAAATTCACGAACAAAATCAATAGACTAACGAGTTTTGCTCAGCGTTTGTCGGAACTACAACTTCGGGATATAAAGAAGTTAAATAAAATGAGGTAGCGGTGAGTGAGGCGTCCAGAAAGTTCGACAGGTTGGGCGATAAATCGGAATTTATGTGCCGCCCGCCCCGACGCTGGCGCCGCCCGCCCACTGCATAACAACGCGCTAAAAGCATTGCTCTGCTTACCCCTGCACACACGTGTAGAAAGTTTAAAGCAATTTCAATCACTTAATTCGCCTTATGAATTAATGTCGTTACGTTTAAGCCCTTCAGAGGTATGTATGTAGAAAGGAGGAAGACTATGGCAACGCGCCAAGTGCTTTGATAGAAATTAGCACCAACACCAAATAAACAATAGCTAATAAATGGATTGTTTCTAACCTGTCTTCTTCTGTTTTTGAAGTCGGCAATTTTCACGATTTTATAAAAAAAAAAAAGTGTATGGTCACGACTTTTATCCCCATTCGGGGGTAGTCAGAGGCTTGAGTGACCATACACCAGGATCTGACTATTACCTAATCCCGAGGGATAGGTAGGTTTCCTCACGATGTTTTCCCTCACCGTCAGCGAACTGTAAATTATGCACATAGATGAAAATTCATCCATTGGTGCATGCCCCACCGGGGATCGAACCTGGGACCTTCTGATTGCTAGCCCAACCTGTTCACTCCTAGGCTACAGTCGCTTACCATTACGATTTCGATTTTTACGATTTTATATTCCTTCTGAAACCTTCCAATAATACCCCAGTGAAATAATCATAAAATTCGGTCATGTAATGTTTTAAACAATTGCGCGCCTGCTTTTTAAAGTCGGTTTATAAAACTATATAAACACGGACTATGACCTAACAAGCAGAAAACAAGTGCATCCCTTCATTGTTATTGAGTGAGTGCGCCACCCCCACAAATACTTCCTACGAGAAAATATCAGTCACGTTCACCAACACATCGCCGGGACAGATAGGTAGAGATAGGTAGCCAACAAACTTTACAGCAAGACGGCGACGTGATCAGACTGGCCGGAATCAATTGATCACAAAGTTGCTATTGGAAACAATAAAACCACCGGTAACGCAGCGCTACATACGCCACTTGCTCAGTAAATACTTACAATGTTTCAACCTCTAAGGATTCCCTGAGCAATAGCTAAAGCAAATGTATATAGCGCACAAACATGAGCTAGAGTTTGTCAATTTAGTTTTTTCAATCAAGGCGGGTACCTTCACACATTGTAGCTTCAAGGAAAGAAGAAAAATACTAACACATCTTTACCTGTATCCTGTATGAAGAGTAAGAAGAGGGCTTAGGGGCCATCCATGAATTACGTCACACGTAAAGGGGGAGGGGGTCGACGAAATGTGACATTGTGTGACAAGGGGGTGGGAGGGGTCCTAAGTTTTGTGATGTCACATTTAAAAATCTAATATATCTAAGTATTCAAACCGAAATTTGAATTTATAACGAAAAATTTTGAAAATATCTGAAAATTATAAAAAAATATGTGACGTCACACAGGGAGGGGGGGGGGTCTCGCAAATGTGACCAGCTGTGACAAGGGGGGGAGGGGTCTAAAAATCATGAAATTCGTGTGACATAATTAATGGATGGCCCCTTACTACGCTTTCGTTTCCAGTGAAAAAAAGAGTATGAGTGTGTGGGTACACTCATATTCTTTTCTTCACTATCCTGAGGTCGCAAGTGCAGCCTGGCAGTCGCGCCACCAGCATCGAGTCACGTGTGATTATAGTTACTAACCAGTTTCATTTGAGTCGCGCCGTGGACGAGAAGTCTTAGTAAAACGGACTGAAAACTAGTTCATTACCTTCTATGGGAACCACAGCCACTATCGAAGAGTACACCCAGTGGATGAATAAAAGCCTAAAGTCAGTGAGCAGTCCACGTCGTACAGCCAATACTCTTTCGCTTGGTGTATTTAATAAACCGCCCAGTATTATGTGCCTATGTAAATCTTAGGCCGAGATTCGCGACCGAGGTGATATCCAAGTAGTAACGGGCAAGGAGCCGTTGTTTTATGTATGAGCCCTTTTCAATTCATTTGGACGATACTCTTGTACCTTTGTCCCTTCCGGGTCAGTTATTTATTGCTGGTGTTTCGCACTAAATCTACTGAGTGTGTGTTCTCATGAAAGTCCTCCGGTTGTCTGCGGTGTTCTTTGTATATAAAGGACAATCTCGGGTATTGTTCGGTTAGACTTCTGAACTATGTTCGTAGATATGTATATAAAGTTTTGCTAGCGGTCTCGCTCGAGTGAGTGAGTGAGTGAGTGAGTGAGTGAGTGAGAGCTTCTTTATTGTGAGTTCAAAATAAGGAAGGGCGTTTGTTTCATTATTATGACCGCACGTCGACCGCTTGGCGCAGTGGTTTGAGTGTTGGCCGCTCGGCTCACTGCATCGGGTGGTTGCGGGTTCGATTCCCGCCAGTGACAAATTTCGGAAACGACCCTTTCGTATTTTTTCCTGGTCTGGTTGTCACTGGGATCGCCCCCAGTCTATTGTATGGTAGTCATAGTACAAGCGTAGTTTGGGATCATACAGTTGGTGTGTAAGTCTGGTGATATTTATTTATTCCGTAGCGGAATTATGCTTACTTTACAATCCGCACCAATATCACAGCTGATGTTAAAGCAGCAGGTAAAGTTTGGGTGTAATCTCTGAAACTACTCATCCGATCCTGAACATTCTTTCACTGATATACACACAGAGTAAAGACTAAAGAAAGAGGTGCCCTCATTAGATATATGTATGAAAAAAACGTGGTCATTGTTTTTTCATTTTCATTGTTCTATCTACCGGTAAATAGTTGAACTACTCGCTTCGTTTTATGTCGATGTTAGTACTAGGCCGACCACTCGGCCGAGTTGCTTAGGGCCAGTCCCCTTAGTAATTGGTCCATGGATATACAGCTATCCCTTATATTTATCCTTGAGTGACATGCTTGAATAATACACATTTTAATGATAGATAAATTTTCCTCGCTCCAACCTCCCAGAGACATTACATTATAATGTACCTACAACTACCAATCACGATTCTGCAGAAACCGTGCGAAATGAGAGATGTAATGGAGTAGAAAAATTGCACACCTTACGGAAGCCGACACCTAACATCTGCCCTTGAATTATAGACCCTCGCCGCTCCGCCTCGGGCACCGGCAGCGGCGGCGCGGGGCATAATAAAATAATACCAATCAGCAACTCGCCTCACTGGTATACAGGGTTATTGAAACAACATTAACAACCTTGCAGGACTGTACTACTGACATCATAAACGACAACTTTTGTTCTATATGACTTTTTACAAAATATAATACATTTAACAAAAAATCACTTCCTAAAATGTATGGAACAAGAAAATATTCTCATCTAGAGGAAAGCCATGGTCCTCTAGATGAGCATATTTTCTAGTGTCATACATCATAGAACAAAAGTTGATGTTTTGATGTCAGTAATACAGTCCTGCAAGGTTGTTAATGTTTTTTCCAATAACCCTGTATAGTGCCTCGCCACGCACTTCACTACACGTAGTAAAATTGTATAAATCTAACTAGTACGCTGTACACGCTCCACATATACATACATGCTGTACCCAAAGATCCTGTAATCACCACTTTTTAGC
This sequence comes from Drymonia ruficornis, assembly GCA_947859195.1. Lineage (NCBI taxonomy): Eukaryota > Metazoa > Arthropoda > Insecta > Lepidoptera > Notodontidae > Drymonia > Drymonia ruficornis. The sequence goes on from OX401923.1 coordinate 6,813,223, forward strand.
TGTACCTATAGCCACTAACTTTCAAGGATGGAGAGCTATACGACAGCCGACGAGAAGCGATACGAAAATGGATTATCTAAACACTGAAATTCGTTATTCTTAACGATACCACGAATTCATAAAATAACAGCCCGAATGCTGGTGATCACGGCGGTAACCGACCTGAAATCGAACATTATAACTATTTCGTAACGCTCCTCGTTGGCCGTGGTATACAGTAAGTTTTATAACGTGTGCAGCTCGTAACAATTCATAAATCATCAATAAAATTTTCGATTGTCCCGAATAACGTACGTTCATAAAGCAATATAAAATATTGTGCGACACGGAACTTGATGGTGCTGTATAATTTGAAATTCATAACACGTGCAATCGTGAACGTTCAGCAAAATAGGAAGTGTAATAAAATATTTCTGACTGAAATGCTATAACTGAAATAGAGTGCATGCCTCGTAAAATTCACAACACCGTGGAACTCTCACTCAACGACTGCCAATATAAATCTAATTTATCTTTGTATTTCGACATATATAATTCTACTACGATTATTTATGTAGGTACACTATATAATAAAAATATTTTCAAAAAATACACTTGTGCAGACCACTGTCGTCTGGCAAAGTGCCCAGAAGGCTGGCAGCATTGCCACGTTGAAAGGCAATGCTGAGTCTCCGTGCGAGATATGAGCAAGACCTCTAGTCACCGGTTGCCTCGACTAGTCGCTTCCCCAAATATGCGATGGGCGCCACGGTCCCAAAGTCTCTATCTCTACCCCAAACGGCTCAAACATATAACCTTGATCAAGGTTCCTATAGAATATGGAGCTAAATATTTATTCACATTATTTAATTCCATCTCGAAGTCCACAACTCTTCAAAAATCTATAAACAAATATACACTTCTCATCAAAAAAATCGAAACAGTACTGCAAGTACTATTCAGGCATTTAAATAAAAAAATTATAGATATCATTAAAAAAATACGCCAATAAACAGCTGGCAGTTTAGTCTACACAATGGTTTACCAGAATTCCAAATTTGAATTTAAATTTTAGAATTTTCATCCAATAAATGAATGCAGGTGTTTCGATTTTTTTGATGAGAAGTATATTATTAGGTGGAGTTTAACAGAACCTCCGTCTTTAGTGAATGCATACCTATACCCATAGGGGAGGACAAGCGTGTGCATCTGCGTTTGCGCGTACGTAGTTACTTACACCTTAATACCTCGTGTGCACCTGACTGTTTTCTTCATCATCATGATACCCAAAGGAAAATTTATGAGATTCGGCAGTATAAATAATAACAAAATCGAATACCACGTGAATCGCACCGGGTCTCAATTGTCTCATGTATCAATGATGTATTATTTTAGATATGGCACCTTCTAACATTGCAATCTCAAAACTTGTGCTCAGCGCACCACTACATACAACGAAATTCACATATGTTACCCATTCGCTATTCGACAATTCACTTATTAAATACATAAGAAGTCATTATTCACATTGGCAATACCAACATGTTTTCAAGATTATTTTTCGCGAGTGACTAAATCGTACTGTGTTCATTAGGAGATTTAGGACATACTATTTTGGACAGTCATGTGTTCTCCCACGTTCTTGGTAATGTCGTTGTCGTGTCGTGTCGTTGTCGTCGGGTTGCTTTATTTGAACAGATGGAGCCGAGCACGTAAGGTAAGGATTCCCTTCTCCGCCAATACGTTTCAATTTAAACTAAGCCGGTTGTCGATACCGACCCACCCCGGAATATCTCCCGATTCCGACTGGATGACAAAAATAATGTTGGAAAAAACACTAGCAGATAACACTACCTACGTATGTACAAACACTTGTGAATAAAATATGACTGGCGTTTGAGTGTTCCGTTTATAGAGTTTATATCACCTATATGTTATATCCCATGTTACGTTTTTCATGGATTTTCTATTCGCATTCGTTTTAAATTTAACAACTCGATATAAAATATAAGAGTGTTGTTCAACACGAGCGTACGGTATTAAAATACGGACAACGGACGGACGTCGATATTATTCTGATATTATAGCAATATTACTAATTATATTAGCTATGTAGTTTATGAGTCATCGTTGGATCTATTTCTATGATTAGTTATAGAGAAACATCACCCTAAAAATGGACTGTAATTCATTTTCAGATAACAAAAATTGGGGAAGGTAAATAAATAAATAAATCCGGGCTTTAGTGGATTTCTTTGAATAGAAACCTTATAAAATTATACTAGAACCGTAAACTAGGAGAAGAAACACATAAAAACTATGTTAAAGCGGTGTACTCAGTCGAATCCTTTCGTATACAGCTTGAGCACTAAATTGCGAAGCTTTAGAACTTCGCTCGGGGAAATAAAAAATTCTTACTACAAACAGGCAATCAGTAGCATTTGCGAACGGCGCAAAGCAAACACGGCGGCGCGGGCCCGCCCGAGTGCTTGTCAAAGACTATATTCCAACTCTTCTGCTATATGTTTTTATCCAAATCGCATCGGACTCGTTTTTCGACAGTTTAAGCACTTTACTTACAGGTAAGCACCGGAACGACCCTCGTCGGCTCGTGGATTGGTTCCTGTTGTCACCTTTCAACATGCCATAAGGAAGAAATACTTGGAAATAATTGATTTAGCCGTCTACAGATGTCCGTATACTAGGTACCTATATAAATATTGCCAGACTACCACACCAACTATATGGTTTCAAACTAAGCAACGCTTGTACTATGGGTACCGTACAGTGGACTGGGGCCAGAGTTGGGCAAAAATTAATTGCAATTAATTAATTACTAATTGCATGTGGTGTCACAATTAACAATTAATTTAGAGTTGTTTGTCAATCGCGAACAAATCACAATTAATTGTTAATTGTGACATCACCTGCAATTTGCAATCAATTAATCGCAATTAAATTTTGCCCAACTCTACAGGGGGCAATACATATCAACGTCCTCATTACTGCCTAGTTGTATCAGTGATTGAGTAATTACTCCAGCCCAACTCTGAGCTTTGTGAACACATAGTTGAGCATGTCCTAAATGATCATCCACGCAATTACAATCGAGAGGCTTTGAGGACATTACCTCGTCTGAAGATAGACCCAGGTAGGTACGCATTGCAATCCGTTGCATGCAGCATCTTAGCTTTCATGTATCAGTAGCGCGACGCTCTGACTTCGCCAGGGTAGCCAACAATCAAGGAATTAACCAGGACAGATACAATGTGTACGCAATTGCATATAGGATAAGGAGTTCCAACAGACAAAGGTGAAAGTGAGCAGTGGAAGACCGTGATGTGTGGAAGTAATTGGGGAGGACTATGTCCAACAGTGGACGTCCTTCGCTTGATGGATGGATTGACAGAAAAAAGCAGATACATCTTTTGCCGCTGTCTAAAGATAAAGTAGGTACCGTATGCAACATTACTTACTTGAAAAATAGATATCAATAAATACCAGCAATTTAAGAAAAGTATATAGGTTAATTCATACCATGATTGATACCGTAGGTACTTTTCAGTTTTCAATCACTCGTACGGGATTTTCATTTTGAGACACATCTATTATGATCTGCTCTACGTACTGCACAAAATTTCCTCAAAATAGTCCTAACCGTTGAGGCGTGACAAAATGACAAATAGACATTCCTCCACTATTATTTTTTGAGGCGTTACTGATTCATGGGCACACTTATCTACAAGTATAAAGCACCAACCTCCATGACATCTAACGTGGAAATGTTGTTTACTGAATCCTTTTTGCGTTCTCGCATGAACAACCACGCTCGGCTGATTCACTGAACTCGGTTCGATAGTCCCAAACTTACTAAAACTGTTCAAAGCGAACCCTTTTGTATTTCAGAATTGAAATTTCATGGATTATTTGATACCGATTTCGTTTAAACTTTTTAATAGTCTCTATCTAGATGCTACGTCTAAATTTGGAAATATCGGAACGTTGTCGTTCATTGACTCTATGTAGAGCTGGTATATAATATTAATAATTTAGCCCTTTTAACGTCCCACTGCTGGGCACGGGCCTCCCCTCAATGCGGGGGGGATTCAGGCCATAATCCACCACGCTGGCCCAGTGCGGGTTGGTGGATTTCACATGTCTAAAGACATGCAGGTTTCCTCACGATGTTTTCCTTCACCGTAAGCAAGTGATAATCATATTAAAGTTATGATTCACACATAGATTTCGAAAAATCAAGAGGTATGAGCCAGGGTTTGAACCCATGACTTTAAGCCCGCAAGACGCGTGCTTAACCAATCTGCTACCACTGCTTTTTAACTGGTATAATGGAGGTTTATAATTATGTAAAGCCATCGATGTTAGACCTCTTCCAAGCATTGACATTGTCATTCCTTGAAACAGTAGAAAAAAACTTCGAAAGATATTAATCCATAAAAAAACATAAACTCGTTTATAAGTTTATGTTTAATTTTTTTGTAAGACACCGATAGAGATAAGCTCAGGCACTGGACTGTTTAACTTCCATGGCTTGTTCGATACAATTTGCGCATAACGCCTGATTGATTCAACCAATAATTTTGCAACATAAGTTATTTAAACATTTGTCAAACGAACCATTCGATTTCCCCCGTATACCTATCGATAACAACATAACATGTCTGAATAGATTACGAAATATTCGCGGTTCGCGTCGGCAATGCGTCAAACGGCAATAACGTATTTTTTTCAATTACCGAGCAATTTCCATGAATCATTTTGTGCTGTTGAGCATTCTACGGCGCAGCGGCGCTCCGCGATTCGCTGACCCACATCGGAAATATTTGCGTACACCTAGCAAAACGCCAATTTCGCGTTCACCGAATATGAATTTGCAGTCTTAATTAGCAATTATAGTTCTTATTATGGCTGGTATTATCTAGCCAAACAAACACAGGGACGGTGTTTGGACTATCGGCTCTCTCACTCATCGTAAGAAACGCAACTGTAATAGCTACGTTCGGCGATCTTCTGTGAGAGGGTGGTACTACCTCAGTCGAGCCAGCACATATATGAGCTGCAGTCAATTGGCTACAGCTTAGCTCTACCGCCAATAAAAATAACAATGTGGTGTCGAAATTAAACCCTCGTGGCTTTATAGACATTTGTGTACGGGCGCGTACACCACAACACGTGATAGCTTAATTATAATAACCGACAATTAGCCCGCATTATTGTGCTCGTCTGATATAATTTATCGAAGCCTTCAACGGCTGCACTACGCTGATTAGTCGTATAGCTGCAATAGTTACCTATCTATATGGTAGCTACTCTAAAGATATTATGTTATATCTAGTAGTTATATTGTATATAACCTGGAATAGTTGCTGGATAGTTGCATGGAACCTTTCATAGAACTGGACGACCGAAAAAAGAGCCACTGTTGTATATATCGCATTTGAACAAGCATCAAATGCGAATGTATGTTTGTTTGTAAGTTTACCTTGGAAACCTTGGCGTTATCGTTGGACACCATTGTCGATCCTGGCTTACAGGAGTAACAGTGGAGGGAATGTGTGGCGGGCTTAGTCCCATTAAAAAAAAGTTTAACTGAAGTCAGGATCGACAATGGTGTCCAACGATGACGCCAAGGTTTGACCATCGACGAATCCCGAGGAAAAGCTAAGTTGTCTTGGAACCCAGACGAATTTAAACAAAATAAAGTGGCACCATTGTCGATCCTGGCTAACAGGATATTGGGAGAGTGGAGCGGGCCAAAACAAAAAAACTGAAAAAGCAATAACGGCTGAACGGATTATAATGAGCAGCGGTAATATACATTTTACCCTCAAAGTCTACGCGGGTCTCGCGAATAATGCTAAATACATAATATATGTTTCTATAAATCTTTTCCTGTCGACTAATGAAATTACACCAACCCAATAACTCATGTAACCGCTATGTACACCACCGCCATGACTACATATACATATAGAAATTACGTCGGGAATGTTTACCATTATTATTTAGCAGACTAGCTGTGCCCGCGACTTTGTATGCGTGCAATGTAACATAAAATATTATTAATGTTTGCTTAATCAAAGCAGCTTAAGTTACTCCTTATAACATCACCTATCTGCCAGCGTAAGTACCGTCAAAATCCGTCCATTCGTTTCGGAACTAAGCCGTAACAAACAGACAGACAGATATACGGCCGAATACTCGTACGCAACTTAAATTTGAGAGATGCTTCACTTTGACGCGCCATACAAAAAATCACAGTTAACAACGACGTCTCAAACTGCTAAGTGGGACTTAAATATTTAAGTAGCCTTTGAGTATTCTACCGATTATATGTTTAAAATAGTATTTTTGTTGTAAGTACCGTATACACTTTCATGTGCATGCATTTCGCAAAAAGCTGTTATTGTGACATTACAAACAGACACTTTAATTTTATTTATATGTATGTAAGTATGTATAGATATTTCCCATGACGCAGTTACCTATTGAATTAATTTCCCATTTCACAACCACTTAGCTATTCAGTACACGGGAGTTATTGTAAGCAAATCGATGTAAATAAATTTTCACTTTGTAAACAAATTCAAGGTTTTGTGTAACAAAATGGAAATTAGAAACGTTTCATTGATTCCATTTCGAAGATATTTTTGTGAACATTTATTTTAGGTAGTTTATTTTGCCCTGCTCAAGTACTTTATCCTTTTTTGTCCCACTGCTATATCCAGGCTTCTTTGTTAGAGGCCGTTGTTCACCACTCTCTGACCAAATACAGTGGTCTGGCTACTACGTTTACCAAGAGTACCTACAATTTATTTTATTAACAAAAAAATCACAGATCTTTATTGTTCTAAACACCCCTTATATTTTGGGTGTGGCACAGCAAGGGTGTTGTAATAAATTGTAAACAATTTACATAACACAATGTACCTAGTTATGTTGCGTCATCGCTCCTCGCCTTTAGATTAAATAGCTGACTTGGTACTTTCTATGGAAGATTCCATACTGAAGGACGATCAACAAGTATATCATGTTACAGTTTCATTGGAAGATCGTGGTAAACATGTTGACCACATTCGAAGTGTCATGTCAGCACTTTAAGACTATAAATACGAGTGCCCGATCCTGTGCCCCTAATTCTTGTAGCGCCTCCGAATCGGTGCACAGTTTTCACTAAATGTTTTATTTTAATTAAATAATCATTTTTTTAAAAAAGTTGTTTTCACGTTCCCAAATTTTACTGGCGCAGCCGGTAGGATCGCGCGTTAAAAGCTGCGCCGTTTTCGCGTATTTTCAGCATCAAAATCTGCTGGTTTCGCGGCCTTCAGCGGTTCAACAGCGGTGCGATCCTCGAACCAAACAAATAAGTGAATTGGGGCGATTGAAGTAAATCACGCACGAGTATGGGAGTAGCGGTTGGCTGGTGAGTAAAACTTTTCGCCAGATCCTTCCTTTACCCTCCTGTATTTTTCATTTAGCATAGTGTAATCAAGTGTCTTCATCGTGATAGAACTTTTCATGTCCTGTATGCTTGATTTAGGCTAAGAAAGCATAAAACTCTGCTTTTTAAAGAATTTTAAAAGAATATTGAATAATTTTGAACAATTTCAAATACAGAAACTTTAGTTTAGGATATTTTTGTATTTTAACGTGTATTTTTGAAATTTCTTGTGTATTTTTCGTGTATTTTAGATTTTTTCGTGTATTTTTTGTATTTTTCTTGTTTTTAACGTGTATTTTTGTGTATTTTTAGTATTTTAGAAGTGTGTTTATTCGCGCACAGATTAATTAAATTAAAACAAAAGTGTATTTTTACTAAAATTTAACTTGATTAAAATCTTTTTCATTAAAAATGGAACAAGTAGAGCAAATAATCGCAATTCCTGCGGTAATGATTAAACTTATACCAGAATTTAATGGTGACAAACGTCATTTAAATTTATTCATTCGTAAAAGCGAGTATATCATAGAGCAATATCGTGGTGGAGATCAACAGAATCAATACCTCTACCATGCTATTACCAGCAGACTTACTGGCGCTGCTGCAGCTCTAGTATCTGAAAGAGAAGATGTTTTAACTTGGACTCAATTAAAATTTCTGCTTAAACAACACTTTGGTGATCCGCGTTCAGAAGAATGCATTGGAATCGAACTCGAATCATTAAAAATCAAACCTGGTGAAAGTTACCTTGATTTTTGTGGTCGAATCCAGAGCGTTCGTTCTATGTTAATTTCAAAAGTCAACCTTTTAACTGATGCTAATTTAAAAACAGCTAAAATTACCATTTATAATAACACAGCTTTAAATGTGTTCTTATACAACTTAACAGAGAGCCTCATCAGGATCGTTAGATTAAAGAAACCAACAACTCTAGAAGATGCCTTAAGCATTGTTCTAGAAGAAGTAGATTTCATGGACCAATACCATATGCGTAATCGCATAAATAGTAACTTCAATAATAAACCAAGTTCAAATCCTGTGGGAGGATTTAAATTTGATACACATTCATCAAACCTTGCGTCTGGTTTTAAATCAGTTATTGATAACACACCTAAATTTAAATTTGGCCTTCCGCCACAAAACTTAAATCAAACTCCTCAGTTTATGCAAACTGGACAGAACCAGTACCGTCCACTTCAGTTTGGATATCGTCCTCAGTTTGGTGCCCAGCCCCAACAGCAGTTTGGAGTTCAGCCCCAACAGCAGTTCGGTTTCAAACCTCAGTTTGGCTTTAAACCTCAGCAATTCGGATATAAACCTCCGCAACAATTCGGATATAAACCTCCACAATTCGGATACAAACCTCCACAATTTGGTAACACACAGCCACAACAATTCGGTTATAAACCACCACAACAGTTTGGCTACAAACCTCCACAAATTAATAAACCACACATGCAGCTCACAGACGTTTCTATGAGAACTGCACCACAACCTAAAACGCAACATGGTTTTAAATTAAATGATTTAGAACTATATGAAGAAGAACTAAATACTGAAAATAACTGTGATGAAAATTATTATGATGAAAACAATTGTAATGAAGAACAATATTACAACGAGTGCGAGTACGAAAACTATGAACCTGAACAGTTAGACGACAACCAGGATTTTCGGGACAATGCCTCGATCAAGGACAAGAAGTCTTAGAATTAAACTGTGATCCAACTTTAAAATTACCACATATCCACATTAGTGAAATAAACGCTAAAATGATGATTGATACTGGGAGTATGCGATCATTCATCAGCCCTCGTATAGCATACCAGTACTTCAGTGAATTTATTAGACAAGAACAATTCCAAGTAGTAAGCACTCATGCGTCGAGTGTACATAATGAAGTAATTTACATTCCTCTTTTACCAACATTTAATAGCGACGAATGGCATAAATTCTATCTATATGACGTAGACCCTCGTTATGATGGCCTAGTAGGAAACGATCTTTTAGAACAACTTGATGCCGTCATTGATCTTAAACATCGTTTGTTAAAAACAAAAACCACACAAATCCCCATCATTAATAATAATTTAAATTATATCGTTGACTTACCCCCGCGTTCGGAATGTAGAGTCAAACTACCAATTGACCAGTACTCAGGAGATGCAATTCTTGATTTTCAGGAATTAGGTGAAAATGTTAGAATGCCTAGTGCCCTTGTTAATTGCATTCATGGATACGCGTCAACCGTGATACAAAATGCAACACCAAAATTTTTAAGAATGACAGTTACACATCCATTCCCCGTAAATAAATTTATACAACCCGAACCAAATTTAAATTGTACTCATAACAAATCAAATATTGAAATAGATCAGTTACTTACTGAGAACTTACAAAAACTCAGACTTAACCACATGAATGACGAAGAACGTGCAAAAATTAATCGACTTTGTCAAGAATATAAAGACATCTTTTATTGTGATCAGTTGCCACTCACATTTACAAATCAGGTTAAACATAGTATAAGGACTAAAAATGAAGATCCGATATACGTCAAACCTTATAGACAGGCCCCTACACAACAAGAAGAGATTTCCAGACAAGTTAATAAATTATTAAACGATAACGTTATTCAAGAGAGTCACTCACCTTGGAGTGCACCCGTTCACTTAGTGCCTAAAAAAATGGATGCTTCAGGTGAAGTTAAATTTAGAATGGTAATAGACTACAGACGACTTAATGACATAACTACAGACGATAAATATCCTTTACCTAACATTACAGATCTCTTTGACAAATTAGGAAAGAGCTCTTATTTCAGTACTATAGATCTTGCAAGTGGTTATCATCAGATTGAAGTAGAAGAGAAGGATAGACAGAAGACAGCCTTCAGCACATTAAATGGACATTTTGAATTCCTTAGAATGCCATTTGGACTTAAGACAGCCCCTGCTACCTTTCAAAGAACTATGGACAATATCTTTAGAGGTCTTCAAGGTCTCCATTGTATGATTTACATGGATGACATCATTGTCTTTTCAAACAGTCTAGAAGAACATATACATAAATTAAGAGCCGTATTTGACAGACTTAGAGCTACAAACCTTAAAGTTCAACTTGACAAATCAGAGTTCTTACGTAAAGAAGTTCTTTACCTAGGACATACAATTACTAAAGACGGACTCAGACCAAACAACGACAAGATTAAAGCCGTATTAAAATTTCCACTTCCTAAAACTACTACAGAAATTAAAAGTTTCTTAGGATTAATCGGTTATTACAGAAGATTTATTAAAGACTTCGCTAAAATAACACAACCCCTCACAGCATGTTTAAAGAAAAGAAATAAAATTATCATTGATCAAAAATATATAGACGCATTTAATAAATGCAAGGAACTACTTACAAATGCACCTTTGCTTCAATATCCGGATCATGATAAACCTTTTATCCTTACAACGGACGCATCTAATGTCGCGTTAGGCGCTGTATTGTCACAAGGACAAGTCGGTAGCGATAAACCCATTGCATACGCAAGCCGTACCCTTGGTGATACAGAATCACGTTATAGTACGATCGAACGTGAATTACTTGCCATAATTTGGGCAGTTAAACACTTCCGACCGTATCTGTATGGAAAAAAGTTTTTCATTTACACTGACCATAGGCCCTTAGCTTGGTTAAATTCACTAAAGGACCCTAGTAGTAAATTAACTAGATGGAGATTGAGACTTTTGGATTACGATTACTCTATTTTGTATAAGAAAGGAAAACAAAATAGTAATGCAGACGCTTTATCCAGAATCAAAGTAAACGCAATAGGATCAGATGATGAGTCAATGAAAGTGAATGTTGATAAGAAAGAACTTAGAAGACAGAGACATACTACTGATCTCATCAGAGAAGTAGAACGTCTAGAATCCAAGAAGGAAAAGGAAGAATCCAAGAAGGAACATAATGATTCATCTACGATTACCATATCTGACTCTAGTGCTACAATTTCCATCAGTCCAAATTCTGATACTCTATCAGCATCCAGCGCACAAGAGACTCCTAAGTATCCTGTTCGTTCTGAATCCAGCGACTCACAGACAATACATTCAGCTGCTGATTTAGAATCCACCGGAATACCAATTTTATATGAAGCCATAGACACAAAACCAAATCAAATCTTAATATTCTCTTGGTTTAAAAATAAAAATCAAGTTCGTAATATCTCTCGTCCTAAACAGAAGATCTTAGAAGCTTTCATTCCATTGGATAACCCTCAGTTAGTAAAAGAATTCTTAAAAGAATATATCAAACCTAAAACTAAATACTTCATTTATTTTGAAGAAGAAAATCATAGAAAAATCTTCAGTCAAGTCATCATTCAATTATTCAAAAGAGACATGGTACAATTCTTTGAGTGTACTGAAAGAGTAGTTTACATAGAAGACGAAAATGAACAACGAGCAATAGTATTGAAACACCATGAAGGTAAAACCTGTCATCGTGGAATAAAAGAAACGATGATAAGAATCAGAAGAAATTATTATTGGGATAAGATGCAAGAAACTATATCCGCCATCATTAATAGCTGTGAAGCATGTCGCAAGATGAAATATGATAGGAAACCAATTAAACCTATTATCCAATTAACTCAAACACAAGATGCTCCATTCCAAGAAGTTTTCATGGATCTCTTTAGCATTGAAGGAAAATACTTCTTGACCATCATAGATGCCTTCAGCAAATTAGGTCAAGCAATAGAGATCTCTAGCAAGTCAACTCCAGAAGTTGTTAGAGCCCTTACCAAATATTTCTCCTTTTATGGAATCCCTAAAAGGATCAGTTCAGATCCTGGAACAGAATTTAATAATGAACTTATGAAAGAGTTCCTCACTCTACATAAAGTTGATCTTCACATTGGAACACCAAATAATCCTCCATCCATGGGTTTAATTGAAAGATTCCATTCCACAATTATCGAAATTTATAGACTGGCAAAATATGAACAGAAGTGTACAGACGTAGCTTCAGTTATGACATATTCTGTCATGGCATACAATCATACTATTCATTCATCAACTGGACTTACTCCATTTGAAGTTGTCTTCGGACATACAGATTCAGGAAACCCTTACAGTATAGAATTAGAGAAGCAGTATTTACAGCAATTGGTTAAAGATCATGCTAGAAGAACAAAATTCCTCTATGAACACCTTGCTGACAAATTAACATCAGGAAAAGAAAGGACTAGAGAGAAGAAAGGTGGAGAAGATAATATTGAGATTCCTCAAGGAAAAGTTATTTTTGCAAAAGATGTGAATAAAAGAAAAAGTAAAGATAAACCCAGATATATAAAAGCAAAAGTAACAGGAACCGCAGAAAGGAACATCATCCCCATTCAAGTAGGAGAAAGAAGAACAAAAGTTCCACTTAAAAACGTAAAACGTCCTCCACAGGTGGTGTTGGATGATGGTGACCGCGATGCCGGTGCAGGCCCTTCATCTGCAGTCCCTTCAACAAAATCCGGGAATGCTTCCAATCAAAGTTGGTGAAGCATTCGAACAAACAGATTATTGGACAATAATTAAAGTAATAAATCTCGACAAAATTTATGATGATTTACAATTAATAAATCAAAATTATTACGAATTTAACACAATCGTGCAAAAGAACGATCCTAAGGAATATCCGAAAGATTTCCTTAGCATTAAATTACATACAGATTTTGTACGTGACATTACTATACAGAAGTACCAACAATTAGTACCACAACGTTTTAAGAGAGGTCTTCTAAATCCGTTAGGTTCCCTCATAAAGCTTATTACGGGAAACCTCGATAATGATGACGCTCTTAAATATGATTCAATCATTTCACAATTACAGAATGATCAAACAGTTACAAATAAAAAGTTAACTTTAATTACTAAAATGTTGGATGGATTTATAAACGTCACTGATACGATAAATCAAAACTCAATTATTCTGGAAACACGCCTTAAGAAGGTTGAATTAATGTTAAAAGAATTGGCGATAAAAGAGAATAAATGGGTTTACTCCACATATATTATTGAACTTTTTAACATATTCATAAGTAGTTTCCGTACAATCTTTATAAAATTAAGTGAGGTAGAGACAGCTCTAGCACTTAGCAAAGTTTCTGTATTACATCAGTCTATCATAAACTCTACTGAGTTACAGTATCATTTAAAAATTATATCACAAACAGACAATTTAATGTATTCTCCTTCTGAGGAAAACCTTATAAAGTTAGAAGATACAATAGAAGTAAAATCATTTATTAAGAAGAATCAGATTAACTTTATAATGCATATACCATTAGTGAACAATTGTACTTATAATTATTTTAAAATGTATTCCATTCCTATATTCCATAAATCCGAGAATAAAACCTTCTCCATATTTCCTGAGTATCCTTACCTTCTGGCGAAAGGAATGAAATATCTGCCAATCGTGAAGCCGTGTCGCCCATTAGCTGCTGGCGACCAGTTCCTGTGTACAGATGACAACAAGGCCCAATATCCAGAGCCTACCTGTATAGAACAGCTGATGAAGTTTCAAGTCAACTCTACCAGATGTATACCACATCAGATCCAGCTGGAAGATACCAGAGTCCAGAGAATTGATGCAGACAGTTGGATTGTCTATAGTTAGATAGACACCACTCTTACTAAAATTTGTGGTAAAGACATCACCAAGCAACCACTCCTTGGTACTTACCTCATCACCCTTGATGAACCATGTGATTTAGAAATCCAAGGCATCCAGATGCATCATCACCGTATCATAGAAGCAGCAGAGGAAATAACTCCAATTCCTGTCATCAGCTTACCTCAAGTTCAAGTAAAAGAAGATGCAGTATCCAGTACACCTGCACTTGACATGAAGGGAGTCAGCCTGGACGCACTGACTTACATGTCCCACGCACTGAAGAATAGTGACGTAATACAAAGTGTTTTCAGTAAAAATAACTCTAGTTTCAGTGAGTGCTTAGGTTATATTAGCCTAAGTTTATTGGCAATTAGTATTACAGTTTTACTTGTTTATTTTATATTTAAAAATAAAATTTTAAAGTTTTTGCCAAATAATCGGAATATCATTAAAAAGGATAATTCCGATAATTTCGCTCTTAAGGAGGGAGGAGTTATGTTGCGTCATCGCTCCTCGCCTTTAGATTAAATAGCTGACTTGGTACTTTCTATGGAAGATTCCATACTGAAGGACGATCAACAAGTATATCATGTTACAGTTTCATTGGAAGATCGTGGTAAACATGTTGACCACATTCGAAGTGTCATGTCAGCACTTTAAGACTATAAATACGAGTGCCCGATCCTGTGCCCCTAATTCTTGTAGCGCCTCCGAATCGGTGCACAGTTTTCACTAAATGTTTTATTTTAATTAAATAATCATTTTTTTAAAAAAGTTGTTTTCACGTTCCCAAATTTTACTACCTCGGGTAGCGAAGTAAAGCCGAGGACACAGTTATGAACTGAATAGGTACAACTCGGCGCTCGCGAAACTTGTTTCATTAAATTTAAATTTACCGTCTGCTTATTAATTCAAAGAAACGCCCGACGTCTCCGCGAATCTGGACTGAGAAAAAGTTTTCCCCATTGATACATTTTATTGTCCCATTTTGGGCGCCGCGGATGATTTTTAAACAGCCGCCCGCCCTAAAATATTCCGCGCCGGTATCTAGTTAGACCGTACTTCTTTATTCTTTTGTTACTTATTAGTAATTATTCCGGTTTTTATTCACAGATATCCTTCAGTCCTATTTTTGGAAGAATCCCAGGCTATTATGTAATTCACAAACTTTCAAAAACTTCACTCCGTGAGTGTCTAATGAAATGTACTTAATTGCTAGGCGTTAAGTAAAACCAATTATTTTTAAGTCGTACTGAGTTCCGCCAATTAATTTCGAGACTAAGTAAAAATATTTTTTTTCATCCAAAGGATCTAGATTGCCCAATTAAAAGTTTAAGCGTATTACTTCCGACGCCCGGTTTTTGAATACGTTTAATTATTTCGCTTCCCGCTTTACTCCTTCTGTTCGGGTAGGTACTGCTAAATTGTTATTAATATGGCTACTTAATTCGGAATAATTATTATTTATAAACCAAATTATCACTATCCCTACATATTATAAAACAAAGTCCTCCGCCGCGTCTGTCCGTCTGTCTGTTCGCGATAAACTCAAAAACTACTGCACCGATTTTCATGCAGTTTTCACCAATGGATAGAGTGGTTCTCGAGAAAGGTTTTAGTATATAATTTGTCAAGTTTTTGTATACATTGGCAAAATATAATGATATTTGTTGGAGGTGTCGGAAAAAAATAAGCTGTCTGAGAGCATTCAACGAAAACGCTGTCTGAACCCTTTCATATATAACAAAATAATGTATGGTGGAATTCTGTATCTTATATAGGTCTACAAAAAAGTCCGCGATGGCATATGTCTATCTCTTAAGGATAACATACTATATCCATTTCAATACTTTCCACGCGGGCGAAGCCGCAGGCATCAGCTAGTTTAATTATAAAATGGTGTTGTCTTGAAATAAAGAAATGACATATTTTAAGCGATAGATGAATAAAATGGTGTCAGCAATAGGATACATAAGAGTTTTTTACACATAACATTATTACTACAACTACGTATTGTAAATGTTCAGGCACCCAAGCCTGCCAACTTTCCTCTGGCCGACGAAACGTCGACCGCCAAGAATTTACGATTTACAATGAAGAATTCACGAAGATGTTAGGGACCAGTGGTATTGCAATGATTAAAAGTTAGCCAACTTGGGGCTCAGCTTACTGGGTCAGTCTGCTACAAGACCTAAATACGATACATAAGTGCTAAATTCCGCACAAATAACAAAGATCAACCTTACACAAAATGGTATCGAACAGTTTATCTACTAGTGAGTTCTTGCGTCCAAATGACTCGCATGCCTCGCGCGAGCACTCATATTATGACATTATGGCTCGTATTAATAAATGCATCTCAAAGTTGAGATCGATCTTAAAGGTGGGAGTTGGTTGCGGGCGGCAGACGGCCGATGGCAGGCGGCACACGTCAATCCCATAGAAATTGAGTGCCGTCGTGACGTCGTTGTGACGTCGCGACGTCATGACGACACTCAATTTCTATGGGATTAGATGTGTCCATATGGCGCGCATGACTCACCCGAGCAATTATATTATGACATTACGTCTATGCGTTCCGACGTCAAAACTGAGTTCTCGCGCGAGGCATGCGCCTGATGAAGACGCCGCCATTGACGTGTGCCGCCTGCTGTCGGCCGTCTGCCGCCCGCAACCAACTCCCACCTTTAGATGCAGTTATGACGTGGAACATCTGTCAAAAACAGCATCTTAAGATCGCTCTCAACTTTGAGATGCATGCGTTCCGACGTCAAAACTGAGTGCTTGGGTGCGGCATGCGCCTGATACAGACCCAGCCAATAAGCTCACAAATGCAGTTCCGGGTCTTCCCGTCACCGTATACGTATCGCCTAATCGCGGCCCGCGGGTCGCTTCCTACCGATGTACCACGGAAATTGGCTACCCGACTCATCCGGCCGACTCGCGTCCCGGGGACCAACCGCCTTGTCTCGCGTCCAATATTTGCATTAACGCAAAATCCGATAAGCAATGTTTACTGGTGATTTCAAGTTCGTGTTTTACTATGAGGTAGGTATATTTTATTTGCTGAGATTCTAGCGTGGATATTATTTTCTAATAAGTGTTTACCCATTAAGTAATGTATTTTTTTTAGCTTAAATAGGGATTTTAGGAGCGTGAAATAGAGAGAATTCTGTTATTGTTGAAATAAGTATAGTTCGCGACAGGTCGAGATGACATTCGGGTTATGAGCTTTTTGCAGAATAAAATCCGAATCAAAATTAGCAGGGCCCGATAAACAATGAAAATCGCCCACAAAATTATTAAATTAAATTATTTTGTTGCGTTGCGGGTCCTATTAATTTTGATTCGGATTTTATTCTGCAAAAAGCTCATAACCCAAATGTCATCTCGACCTGTCGCCTACTATAGGTATTGTTAATTAAAGTTAGTTAACTTTCATTTAAAACAAAACAAATTACACACCCGCACAATACAATTAAAACATCATTATAATATTGTAACTTACTCCAAGTACATATTTGTATCTAAAAAATAACATAATGCTGCGTCCACATGATTGTAACATTACTCCGTTACCACGTCATCAACGCGTGTAGGGAATTTGACACGTGGCGATGACACGGTTACGGAGTAATGTTACGGTAAAGTGGACGCAGCATTAGTCATCCAACCAAACAAAGATCACATCCGAACAGAGTTTATCTCGTGCCGAGTGAAGCGCACAAGTGCATTTCCCTTTCCCGTATCGGCTCGCGAGTTGCTTCCTACTACCGATGCACCACGGAAATTGGCTGCCCGACTCATCCGCCGACTGATGTATCTCTGTAGGCGTCGCGCCAACATTTTGTTGGTCTCAATTTGACTACTTCGGATAATCTACTGAGCATAAAGTAGGTACATTTTATAAACTGATAGATGGGGAGCCGTAGAAGGGGTTTCTGGATTTGCACGAGCTCGTCAGACTAAGATAAGGGAGATAGCTTACATATTGATAAGAACATCAAAAAAATATGAGCCCTTAATATTGGTGGGTTTGCTCAGGGGAACCAAAAAAAAAAATAGACCATCTTAAAATACTCGAACTCGTCAGATTAAGATAAGGGGGATTCATAACTAGCTAAGAAGTGTCAAAAGTGTAAATTTTGCTAATTTGATCGTCAGTCTAAGAAATGGGAGCATCTGGAAGTTTCACTTTTTCACCCCCTCAGTTTTTTTTTTTTTTATTTTTAATATAGGACTGCGGTGGCAAAAAAACGTACGGCCCGCCTGATGTTAAGCAGTTACCGTAGCCTATAGATGCTTACAAATTCTGAAGCGCTCGAGTAATTTTTTTTTTTTCAATTTAATATGTTGGAGCATGAAAAGTATCAATATCTGACACGCTTGAGTATTTTTATGTCATTGCTTTTTATACAAAAAATTTTTTTTTTTTTTCTTGTATACCCTTCCCCATCCGCTGAAAGTGGAAACATCTAGAACAATGTATTCTTCCTATCATCTCATCTACCGAATCTACTAGGTTTGGACGACGCTCGTGAAAATCCACGAATTGTACGCTCGCCTCCCCATCTATGAGATAGAGGTATCACTCAAGCAGGCAAGCGTATAGCGCACCCTGGTGTTATGTAAATGCATTAAGTCAGGAAATAAAAAAGTCACAAAATGTGTACATACGTAAGTATTCGAACCTGAGTTGACCGAACTCGAATAGACTGAACAAAAATTTGCTTCTCTAATTGCTTGAGTGACGTAGGTAGTACTACTGCCATCTATTGACATATAAATCAAACTGTTAACTGAATTTAGCAAATGTTCTAAGTTATAGGTCCATGCTACTGACTGACACTATTTCCTCTTTGTACCTATTTTCTTTTTTATTTGTGTTTAGTTTTGTAGAAAAGTAGGTTCTCTAACTAAACCTTTGATTAGTTCACAGATGAGCGGTTTCCAAGCATCACAACGCTCTTGATTACACTATCATCAAATGTTCTCTGTCGATTACGATACTAGTAATTAGTTTCGAATGCATAAACAAGTGAACGGATTTAGTAGTCCAATTAGCGTCGATCGCGTACATACAATGATTTCATTAAACATGCAAATTTGCGAACATAGGCACGTGTAGCATCGTAATAGGCCCTAGTGCTACATTATTGGTATTGATATATTATTATATCGATACCACATGAGAGTGTAATTTTTACTAGATCAATCATTCAAACTTCTTTGATCTATGACCGTTAGTATTTTCTATTTTGTTTTAAAGAATATTCATAAGATTTTTGACCGATGTCACTGTTTTTACTGAATAAGTAGTGAATAACGAAATTGACTCTTCGATTAAGGATTTTTTTTAACCTATTGTGTCCCACTGCTGGGCAAAGGTCTCTCCCATCTTCTTCCATCCATCGCGGTCTTGGGCTCTCTCGTACCATCAGTCTAGATGAGCGTCGAGGTCATCACACCACCGTTTTTTTTAAGTAAAGTAATAAATAAAGTCAACTAAGATGGTCCGATGGTCCGATACCATTGAAAGCGGTGTAGGCGGAATTTGTACAAGGCAGAAGCTACACAGCGAACCTCATAATTTAAGGAACGAGGAAGGAGAAGAATACTATTAGCGAACCTATATACTGACTCCGATAGGGATGTAATGTAACATATTTTAAGGGACCGTTTATTTTTAGTACCTAGGTACAATCAAGTTGAGAATGCTGAAACTTTCAGAGCAATAAAATGTCTCTTATGTTAGACAGCCGCTATCTTCGCACAGCAGCCCGTATTTCTTTCAATAAATTACCCACTCGGCCAGGACACAAGGCGTATGTTAACCAAACGTAAAATTTTCGATTATAGTCCCTTTAGCCGGGGAATATCTTGACAAATACCCTAATAAAAAGGCCCGCCGCTCGCCCGGGACGTTTGGAAAACCATTTACAAGGTTTATAGCCGCCATGGAAATAATAACTGGAGCCGTTATCGTCCTAAATTGATCTAATTTAAAATTATTGTTATCGCGAACCTTTTATTTTTATTAGGTAGGATCATAATATTTTATCAGCGGACCACTAGAGCAATCATTTTTTGTGCATGTGTAAGTAATATGCGAAATTCGAAAATGCTAGATGAATGGGTGCGTCTGCAAGAGGCGAGCGGTCAGGAACGCATAGACATAATTTCAAAACTAATAGCGCGGGCGCGGTAACTCGGGGCATGTGTTCGCAACCAATTATTAGTTTCGCTACAAATAAAACTTATGATTTCAATTGTAACTGTGATAGTTTACATAGTCCGAGAGAACAGCCTATTACGTGCAGGTGATAGCTAACATTACCAATAATGTAGAGCTCTTCAAGATCTATTTTAAAAGGGCTTTTAGGGTCTCGGAGCGCACAATCGGCCGGGCCCGCTACGTCAGCGCGTGCGGCTGAATAGGCCCTTTGATTGACACTATGTTACCTTTACGTACTCTCCCAAACGCAATAATTGCCTTTTGAGACGAGAAAACATTGCTCGAGCGATAAAATATTATTTGTGTGTGACAGGCTTTGTGGTGGAATGTGTACCAGCCATATCTCAAAGACACCCGTTGTAATTAAGTAGACAATGAGAGTTCATATTCGGCGGTGGGCGAGAATGGGGCGGCCATTGTGCTCAGCTCGTTATCTGCAGACCAGCCTTTTTAGCTTCGCACAACAGTGGCTGCCTGCCGCGGTTTACGTCTGCTACTGTTTGTTTTCCAAGAAAATCTTGGAAAACAATTAGAAAATTCGTTAGAGTGTGCGCTGGGCTTAAGATCAACCAATCTAAAACCAAGATAATGGTGGTAGACAGAGCCCACATACTTCCACAATCAGATGCCCTCGATAGTTATGAGAAGGTGTCAGAATTCGTGTATCTTGGATCCCTAATTACAAGTGATGGCAGCTGTATGCACGAAATCCGACGACGAACTGGTATGGCTAAAAGCGCCATGACTAACCTCCAAAGTATCTAGAAGAACCGTGGAATTCGTCGAGCGACGAAAGTGCGTCTGGTCCGTGCGTTGGTCTTTTCCATCTACCTGTACGGTGCTGAAACATGGTGCGACAAAAGCCGAGAACATGCAATGATCAATGCCTTCGAAATGTGGTGCTGGCGCAGAATGCTCCGCATTCCATGGACCGCTATGAGGACTAATGAGTCCATTCTCAAAGAGCTTGGTATCACCACACGGCTCACCACAATCTGTTGGAAAAGGAAGCTCGGCTTCTTCGGACACATCATGCGGTCTCCCAGACATGAACTAGAGAAGTACATAATACTAGGCCAGATGGAAGGCAAACGTGCTAGAGGAAGGGCACCAGCAAGATGGTCCGATACTATAAAAGCTGCTGTAGGCGGCAGTTTTTACAAGGCAGTACACAGCGCATATGACCGGGAAAATTGGAAGGGCATCCGCAATAGTCGCGATCCTCAGAATTGAGGGAACGAGGAAGAAGAAGTGCGCTGAGAACCCACGACTTCATAGACAACTCCTTAGCATCATTTTCGTATTTAGGGGGCGTCCATAAATTACGTGAGGCATTTATGGGGGAGAGGGGGTCGAGCAAAATCTCACCAAATCTCACGTGGGGAGAGGGGGTCTCGGAAAATCTGACGTAATTTTTTTTACCGCAAGAAAACTGGGTTCAATTTTTTTTTTTTAAACTAAACTTAACTTTAACTTTTACTTTTTTTGTTAAATTAAGTAAAACATGTTTCTCCTCTAGAATATAGGTTTTGAAAAATCTCACGTGAGATTAGAGGGGGAGGGAGGGGGTCGAGCAAAATCTCACGAAATCTGACCAAGGGGGGAGGGGGGGTCGAAAGATCTCAAAAATCACCTCACGTAATTTATGGACGCCCCCTTATCTCTATACTGGGTGTAATGCTAAGGTTACCAGACGACACTAGGCACTATACACTGAGATCGACACCGCCACTACAACTTTAATAAGGTGTCGCGGTAGTGGACACACGTGGACACTCGATGTATACACTGAGAGTTTTCGTGTCTAGGGTCGTTGTGTATTCTTAGCATAAGGGAAACGCTCCCGAAGCCGAAACGCTATTAATATACCATCTAAACACTAGGAGTGGGTTATAACAGCTAAAATCGCATACCTGCTCCGTCTGTTATTGTTCCATATAAATAACAGTTCCAAAAACCTGTTATAAAATAACACTCTGTTATTTCATACTATGTGGGAACTGGGAACAAACTGTTATGTTCCTTCCATAGAGTACTTCTCTTTCTAACTAAGGTGTTAAATATATGCTAGAAAAGGAAAGAGCTTGTGACGACTGTAACTGGGTGTCACAGCGTAACAGTAACATTTTTTATCTCATTCTAACTAATGTAATTGTCATAAGCATGAATAAAGAAAAGCTTGTGACTGTCGTATAAGGCATTTTGTTATCTCGTGGAACAGTAGCTGTTTATTCGGTTTGTTTGTCACAGTTACAGTCTGTTATTCTAAGATACCTGTTTTATTTAACTGTTACGATAAATACGCCTCACTCCTACTAAACACAATCGAATATCAATAACCATTTGCCTCAAACTTGTTGTATTTGTAATTAGGTATTATGCAAACCTGTAAAGTACAGCGTACAAAACTTGGTGTCACGGGCGCGAGAGTGGCAACACAAAGTGTACAACGTTACCTGTACGCGCGGATATCCTTTACACTCAGTATTCTATCCTGCAAGTTTTATGCACATAGCAATCAAGAAGGTGGTTAAACGATCAAGGCGTTAAATCCAGTATCGCCTATTATAATCAAGGTTCAAACCACATCTATCACATTTTGTTAGTCTGCGTTTGTTTTATTTTTCATATTTATTAGACGTGTCTACAACATGCACATGCCGCGCGAGGCTGCTCACCCACATGCCTCGCGAAGCACGACGTTTGCCTCAGTCGCATGCCGCGCGAGGCAAATGGCGAGGCAACTGACACTCTAGATAGGGAAAGGTATACCCGATCAATCAGTTTGACACGTTTGACATCGTTCTGTCGCATGACGACAAACTAGGCGAGGCAAATGTGAGTGCTCAGGTGAGGCAGGACGCGCATTTGCCTCACGTGAGGCAAGTCAAACTTGGCGAGGAAAATTTTCCTCGCGCGGCATGTGACACTTCTGGACGTAGCTAATCAAATAGAATCGCGGCATTTGCGATACAAGAGCTCTCTCAATTAAACAATTTATTTCATTAAATGTATTTCCATGGAGCCATAAATTAAGATTTACACAATAATTACAAAGTATAACAGGGCTCGCAGATTTAGATAAGGTCCGTTTAGGCGGGCGGCTAATTCTAAAGGAAATAAAAACTTTATTTCTTTCATAAAACAGATACAAAGGGCGAGATTATCCGGATTTTAGGGCCGACATCGATTCAGCGGCGCAGAAAGCAAACAATCGTCTTTTGTTGTCGGTGGCTATTGAAGTTTGGATAATTAATTACGCCGAGCGGGCGTCATTTTGCAGATTCACTTCTCCTATAACGTTCTCCGCAAGATTGACTGATTAGCTGCCTCATGGGGCCTGGACCCTTCCCGTGTGCCTGTATTAATGTGTGTAGGTAGTGGGAATACAGAGACTATAGCTACTTGATCTGAAACTTTCTATCATTCGGATGCACAAGTCGATGTAACCCATGAAACATTTGCCACCAAGATAGCGCCACATTGCATTTAGGATAACATTGGCACTGGCAGTTCTGATAGTCTCTCTCATGGAGCTGTATGGTCTCCCCATAGGGTCTCTCCACGGTTTCTCTTTTTCCTCGTGATGATTATTGACTTATAACGTCACCCCAGTTTAATCAAGTGACACCTAGTGCGCTGATTTTCTTTACCGCCATTGTCCAGCATTATGTAAATCAAGAGTTTATAAACTTGTTTTAAGAAACTGAGGCTTGGATTATGATTTCAGTAACAGGCCTCTATCAGTGGTGTAGCAGTAAATTAGGTAACATTTTGGGCCGATCATTACAACTTGCTCGACTGTTCCTCTGCTATTGGCAGTTTGGCTGTCTAGAGATACTCTAAATAAATTGAAATTGATCCTAGCTACTCATTTCACTTACAATTCGATTTCACCCACACCACTTGGATGCCTGGTATCCTACAAATGTACGTGCATCGCGAGCATTTCTTCCGCGCACGTGCAAGTTGTGGAACGATCTCCCTCCCGAAGTCTTTCCTATGCACTACAACATGGGGTTCTTCAAAAGGCATGTTTACAGGTCCCTAAAGGGTCGGCGCCGCGTCTGCTCCCCTTAAGTTGCAGATGTCCTGGGCGGCGGCTTCCACTTACCATCAGGTGGACCGTCTGCCAGTGTGCCATCCTTGGCTATAAAAAAAAAAAAAAAAAAAAAACAATTTAATCTGGAATCTGGCTGATTCAGTTTTATATCAAAATAATGTTTCAATATCACCTACCAATCAATATAATTGAAACTTTCACTCCAACCTAAGCAATTAGGAAAGATATGGGAAAAGACACGAGACAGCAGCCTGAATCCCAATCGTATTAAGAAGATCCCCAACCATGAACCTAATACTAAAGAAGGACTGGGTATAAGCAACTTGGCCGCGTTGCTTAGACATCGCACAACTCGGCCGCTGACGTCATCACAGTAGGCGTGGCTTAAGTCAGTATGCTGTTGGCGTTCGTCCTGTGCAGACGTCTTGCCAACATTCGTATCCCAAATATAATTCTATTCGACACTAAATGGCGTCCCTTTGTACGCCATTTTTTATCATCCTACACTTAGTGACATCTAGTGCAAAAAGTTAAACTACGTACTAACATCGACATAAAACGAAGAACTACTTCTGCTATTTACCGGTAGATAGAAATAATCAGAAGGGCGGTATCTTGTAAATTGCCTCCCATTTCTTAACCTCCACCACCCGCGCCATCCCGCGCAAATTTCCACGCGTTGTTTCATAGAGATATGTACAAAGAACATCTCTTCTGTTTAAAATCTCTATGTCCCCAACACTATTATTGTGTTTAGACTCTGGAAACGTACTATGCCTGTCGTGGCCGTACCTTGCCTGGCGTTATTTCCATACTCGCATTGAAAATGTTAAAAACCATTTAAATTCCTTACCTACTATTTCGTTGCCAACGTTTCCTTTCACCGCACCAACTAATCGAACCCAGATAGGTGGAAACCATTATAGGAAACCGAATATTGGAAAATACAAACAGTAATACCTCGTACTAGGAAAAGTCCGAAGCAATAGCTCAGTGGCACAGAAACAAAGTAATTGGTGAGGAGAAAAATTACGCGAGAGAGGAGCGGTGTGTTTAAAAAATAATTGAAAAAGGGGAATCGCCGGGAGCCGGGAACAAAAGGTTTCATCAATTCCCGAGTATGACGAGCGGGTGCGGCACTGCACTATTGATGCTAGAAACCATTAGCAAGGGAAATTTCATATGTACGGTCAGCAACGTAAGTCGTTGAACATTCTCAGTTTTTCTAATCCGAAGTTCCTAATTACAGAGCAATATCTTGTCTTACTATCGTTTAGGTATCCTATAGGTAGGAGGTTCTCCAAACGACATAAGGAACGTCACAAGTCAGGTGATCCACTTTTCGACAGCTAATGTAATTTCCGTACGATTTCTAAACGCTTGTAGACAAATCCGCTTAGCTAGAGTGGCTGTCAGCTAACATAGTTCCCCAAAACATCGTTATATCTTGTGCTAAGTCCAAGTTTCCATAGGTAGGCAATCCATTTTAGTAATAACTCCCGCTAGGCCAGACGTTGCCGAGTCCGCACTTCCCAAGTTCGGTGGATGACAGCTGCTCGTTCGCCGGGGCCATTACAATCCACTCCTACACTAAAAATCGGTCCTCACTCGATAATTGTTCTGATAACTTTTGCTACCGAGAATACCTTTACCTTTACCTGATCGCAATTGTATCGTGATTGGTCTCGATTTTCAGCTGCTTATTTTTATTCCCCATTAGTTACCTTATCATAAAAACGTTAAGTAAGAACCTACTTTATTTTTTACTTATATATTAGCAATAAGGTGCTATAAGGTTTGACAGAATATAATCGAAGATAGGATAGGAATACGACAAGTTACAATAGACGTACATTACTGCTTATATGCTTCTAGTGGTGCGTCCCAATGCCTCGCAGACATAATGTCATAACATGGGTGCTCGGGCGAGGCATGTAAGACATCGGGACGCACCAATTCAGTATAAAAAGCTGCTCTATCTTTGGTGACCTCGTTCTTAATTTGACCCCATTGAAAACAGCACGACATTTGTTGAAAAGATAACCACCTCACAATAACCTAGCGTGGTGAATTTACGTCTGTCGAAAATATGACGCCAGGCCCACATCAAAACAGACTTGAATAGAACGCAAAATGAGGCAGCAGCGGCGCGTCCGAGATAACAGCTCTTCAAAAAAGGGAAATGTTAAAAACAAAATTCAAAAGGGAGAGAGGAAGTAGGTACCTAAGTAAATTATAAAAGTGCGACGAGAAGCTTTTGTTTACGGCCGCTACTGTCAGTGCTGCGCCATTTGCCGGCGGAGCGGCCGCTCAGACTGCCGCGTGATGCCTCTAATTCGTCGCTAGAACATAGTCAGTTTTTTTTGTCAAATCTCTAGTGGTTCCCCGAACAATAGTAGGGCCAAGCAACTTCTTTTATCTGGTGTAATAAGGAAAATAACGAACTTTTCTTCGTTGATAAGGGTGTTTATAATTGTCTCAGCTTCTTGCATTAGTCCACAAAGTGGCTATAGTGTCTGTAATTGAAACGGATAATAACATACTTATATAGTCGTACTGAGCTGAAGAAAATTTAATTTCTACAGGGTTCGCTATCTCAAGTCTTGTAAAAAAGTTGATAGAGAAGAAAAAAATAATAGGCTTCATAAAAGTTGCCTATTTTTCGGGTGTCTTAACGTTCAACTCAACTGGTCCCCAGTTAATAAAATAAAAAAGTTTATGGTAGGCAGGCATATCTACCACGCCAACTTTCGTGGTTATAAAAATATAAAATATATACTTAATAGCTTATTTACAACAATAATAAAATTAAATAGGCAGTTCAAGACGGCGCTATGAGTAATTTATAAGGCTTCAACTCCTGCTCACTTTATTAATCTGACACACATAGCAATCTACCGCAATCTACCGATTTGACCGCAGTCCTCATTTCAGCTGCTAAGTAGATCTACTATCTAGGACTTATTTTTACCTATTAACTAATCACACTTCACCCTTAAACAATGTATAACTGGAACTACACTTTCAAACCTTTCTCACCCACAGAAAAAAGAATATAATACTTTATCCCGGATCCTCAACATATTATTAGTAACTCAACACTTCAGCAGACATGAACCATAGTAGAAAGATCGGTAGTAGGTTATCTTCATACAAACGCGCACGCACACTCAAACAAAATCTCGACCCATTTCGCAGTGCGAAACAATGCATGTGATGTTTGAGTGTGCGTGCGCGACGCATAGATACGCATGGCGCACACATAGTACAAACCGCGCGCGGTGCGTTGTTGAAGATAACCTACTACCCATCTTTCTACTATGCATGAACGGTGCTCGTTTTCGGTTCCACAAATTCGAAGCAAAGCCGGCGCATGATTCCTGAGTGGGGGAGGCCGGGGAGTGGGGCGCGGGCCTTCCGAGCGGTTTTCATTAGAGACCCCATTTGCATGTTATTCATTACCTTCCTACATCATATATATTATTATTATTACTATTATTCATATTATTATTATTCATATTATTTCAGCGTACTAAATGTTTTAACGACACCTAAACCTTCAAAAATTTAAGTTCACCCCATATTTTTTATGTTCATTCTGGGAAGGCGGAGGAGCAAACTAATGTATGGCCGTTAGATTAAAATTATAGAATTCATGGTTGCCATCAATGCGCATGGAAATGCATATTGCTGTAAGCTAAACATTTTTATCGCTGAGGTAATAGTATACCTATAAGTAATTATTAGGTGAACTTAAAAACCCAGCACAATAATTTATTTAGGTCGTATATTCACTTAAAACAATAAACACAGCCACCGTACACACAATGAACACACACCACCATCCATAATATCAATATTAATTTCAATTTGCACAAGCTCGAGCTCAGGATTACGTTGAGTAACTCAGTATTATCGCGACATTTTGTTCCGGCATTATTAATTATGGTGTGGTAACTGCATACATTACAAAACACTATGGAATTTCTTTCCCGTTTTTCTCCACAACCATGGCATTCCAAATGGGTAGTCGAGTCTTACCGAGCTAGCCTTAATTTTATTTTAATGTGATTAGATAACTGAAATGAATGTAACATTTCAGGTAACCTTTCGGAAGAATGGAAGGTGTAACGTATCTTACAGATATATCGGTTCTACGAATCAAGTCTTAAATTTTTCAGGATTTTGCGAATCTCTCCCTTTTTCGAATTTATTTCTAAACCACAGTCCATGTAGATTGCCACCGACAACGATGGCGCATTAAGAATGCATAGCACCAGTTCAACGGTGCCAGTGCGGAACGCGGGACTCCGCTAAATGTGGCCAACATTTGGCAGTTTTTCCACCCTCACTTTACTTATTCGGATTTTATTTGCTACATTTTCTGTAATTAATATTTTTTATAGTAACACTTGCACCGGATTTTCGGGGTAAATACCACAGGTGGTTACATAAGTATATTCTGTACATACCAAACAATGCCAGTGCCTAGTGATAAGGTATTTCTCGCGCCGCTAGCCGGCTAACATGCTGGAGCATGCACCGAATTCCTTACAGTTCCGTTTCGGTTGTGTCTAATTATGTTTACCATATGCGCTTTCGAATACAGCCCAGTTTCTATTTTCGATGCATGGAGAAGAAAATGAGTGACATAAATCTCCTAAGTTCCATAATTGAGATCACTTTTAGCAGCTACGGTATAAATTAAGCTTCTAATAAGCACAGTAGGTATCTAATCACATATGAAACTTAAAGACAAATGTGATAGCGTAAATGGATTGGCTTTAGAACATCCATAATCCTCAGCATGAAGTCCCTCGTATTATATTGTAATAAGATCGATTTGATTTATGTCGCTTGTTTATTTAAAAAAGAGTACCTATGTTCATGCATGCGGCCTCTGCCCAATCCCTTTCGCTACAACATTGAATTCATTTTGGTCACGACTGTCTGAGGTTGTGTGGGGATTATAGGGGTCCGCACGCACCTAAACGTATTTATATTTTATGCCATTCAATCCCGGGTATTGATACGGGACATTATTCAACTGCTATAAGAGTAAAGTTGGGATAAATAAATTTGCAACCAATTTCGAGATTGCCAATTTGCGTCATAAATAAGAAATTAATTTTAAGTCATCAATGCATTTTTATACTATTTTCTATAAGGCGCTTTGTACACAAGGTGTGCAGGTCACAGGTTCAAACCACGGCTAGCACCTCTGGGATCTCAAGTGCGGTCGTGAGAAAACCACGGCTCTTGAAAGGCGTGTGAAGTTTGTTGAGCCGCAATCGACCAGCGTGATGGACTATGGCCCGAATTCCCCTCAGATTGAAGGGGAATGTACCTTTTACCTCCTATCACATTGAGACCAAGATAACTCACCTCTGCCAACCCCTCCGGGCAATACAGGCGTTATGGTGATAGTGTATTTATATTCTACACAAAATTTGATATAATATTTTTTTTTAGCAAATTTGGTATCTCCTAACATTGCAATCACTAGACTTGGCGAAATTCGCATTACAGGGGGGTTACTTTGAAAAACGAAACAAAAGCTTCGGCTGACGGATCGTCCGAAGTACGGATTCGATGATTGTGATTTGACGTTTCTTCTTTCGTGGATCCTACTCTGAAAGTTATTTGACATTTACGATTTTAGCGTTTGACATGGTTTTGATCGTAAATCGAATCCGTACTTCGGATCTGCTGGCCTACTCCGAAATACGAACCTAACGTTTCGGCTGACGGATTGTCGTGATTTGACATTTCTTCTTTCGTTTTTCTCTACGATTTGACATTGTTTTGATCGTAAATCGAATCCGTACTTCGGACGATCCGTCAGCGACGTATTTCGGAGTAACCCCCCTGTAACAATTTCGAAGTAGGAAATCGCCCGAAGCTTTCGTTTCGTTTTTCCAAGTAACCACCCTGTTACCTATCGTACTCGCAATATACATACATACGGAATTCCGTTTCGGAATATCGAATCGGGATTCCGTAAGCTTATCACACTCATGCGTTTATTTCCGTTCGGAAAATTCCGGTAGCACAGGCTACCATTCGGAATTCCGAAACGGAAAAATTCCGTATGTATGTGATACGTCCATACATTTTGATGGATTTACTGCGTCCGGAATCCCGATTCGATATTCCGAAACGAAGTTCCGTATGTATGTGGCGGTCCTAAAGGCATTTTGATGCGTATTATTCACCAAGAGATGCGCCGTATTAGCAATACCTACTTACATTTTTTCAACATTATTTTCCGCGAACGCCGAAATCCTACTATGTCCATGGACTCCATTTAAGAGGACATACTATTTTGTACAGTCATGTCTCCTTTCTTGGTAATGTATTTGAAATAAATACTTATTTGTGTAGACCTATCTGTCTTAGTTATCCATCTGTATCACCCGGCTAATGAACTCGGCTTGTCTAGGTGAGGCTACGCTGCCCATACTATAGCAGGTCATTTTATCCACGTATCTCTGATAGCTTTAGCAACAAATTGGATGGCCGCACTGGCTCGCCGCAATCCCTTAAATAATGGAACGCTACACAATGAAGATATGCCGATAACTAGAGATCATAACCAGCTCTTAACATCTAGTAAATAAAGGCTAATATAGTGATACGAAGGACCCATCTACATAGGTATTTATAAACTTGGCAAGGATGGCTAGATTCTGGGCAAAGATAGAATACTTTCATCCTGGGCAACGAAAGGGTTACCAAAGAAGGGACACTTGTTATCCCAAATAATGGATATCTACCTCAAGATAGTCTATAACAAATGTAGTAGAGATGTTTCACGCTAAAAATGCACGCCTCTCCATTAAACGTGATTATTTAAATGTGTGAAAATAAATATTTATTGCAAAACCTATATTGTCTAGAAGTTCTGTTGGATTATTCTAAATTGTAGGTGTATTGGGACCAAATTGGGACTGACTAGCTGACATGCTAGCCAATAATCAATCTAGTAAGGGACACCGCATACATGCTACTTTTTGCATCGGTGATCGGCGATTTAGTCGCTATTAGCATCGGAGCAGTCGCTGCTTCTGACCGCAGAGTCGCCAAATCGCGATGCAGTCGCAGAATCGCCGATCGCCGATGCAAAAAGTAGCATGTCTGCGGTGGTCCTGAGTAATTAAAATGAGTAGATTTTTTTGTTTCGCTTCATATTCAGATTAATGTTGCCAATTTATACACAGCCATCAGCCAATATTACTGAGCATTATCCATACCGTATTCCGTGTGACGTCGGCTTTGAGAATAAATTGGATGGCACCGAACGGCTTCGGCCACAATCCGTTAGTTAATGAAACGCCACCGACACTCGACTCGTGACGTCACACCAACACACCTATCACACCTGGATAATAAGATAGGCCCAATTCTGATGGCACACAAACTAAAAGACCGGAACATACTATGAACGTGCTATGAACGTATCAACTAATTAGCGTGCTCATGGTATGAACGAGATAGCAACATTTCTTAACGTATCAATTTAGTTTGTCGTAACTTGTAACCAAAAAAATTTCCTACATTGTAGCTTAGTGCATCGCGAATTTTAAGATAGGCTCAATTTATCGCGTTTCCGCAGACAGGTATCGTACCCGCACTCAACGAATACAACTTCAAATTATATCTACCTTGGCTACTCGTTGATCTACTGCGGTAACTAGGTCGGTATTGAATCAACAGTTCTGAACTTTTAATTAAAACAACGTAGGTATAGTTCGCGACAGGTCGAGATGACATTCGGGTTATGAGCTTTTTGCAGAATAAAATCCGAATCAAAATTAACAGGACCCGATAAACAATTAAAATCGCCCACAAAATTATTAAATTAAATGATTCTGTTGCGTTGCGGGTCCTGGTAATTTTGATTCGGATTTTATTCTGCAATAAGCTCATAACCCGAATGTCATCTCGACCTGTCGCGAACTATAGGTACCGGGTACAGTACATCATTTTATTGCGTGGGTAATTATAATGTTATTCCGAAATTAAATACTAGGTACAATCAGCAACATAAGTCGCTGAACATTCTCAATTTTTCAAATCGGTCAAAAGATAAACTAACAACGTGTCTAAATTATGTTTAGATAAAGGAAATGGCTGCGTTTCGTACGATTAGTGAGAGAGCAGCCCCCTAGACAAGTGGCATGAACGCTAATCGTATAGAATAGAATAGACTTCACAATGTATGAAAATGTCAAATGTCGCTATGTAGATCAACAACAAGTTGCTATGTAGATCACGTGACTTATGTCATTTCCATACATGAAGAGTAGCGATTTGAAGGAACGCTTGTAGACGTCAGCCACTTGTCTAGCCCTTCTAGAAGCCCAACTCCCCCCCTTCCCCTCCCTTCGTTCCACTCCCCTTCAAATCGGAAAACGTACAAGCAATGCCTATAGGTATTGCAAGCATCTATAGGCTACGGTAACTGCTTAACATCAGGCGGGCCGTAGGCTTGTTTGCCACCTTAGTCCCATACAAAAAATGGAATTGCCAGAAAACAAAATTGTGAATGTATGGTGGGTAAGTTGGATAACATGAATATTTCAATTAGTTTAAAACATCGCCAGTTCATCTGAATCTCAAAACCCATTATCTCAAGAGCTAAGGAATCCATAATTTCGCATGCATCAAAATCAAATCGGCTTACTTCAGCCGGAGGCTCGATCCGGATGTGGCAGGTGCAAGCCGGCGATAACCCAGGCGATGTTTGCCCGGGACCCGTCAGCCGCACCCGGGCCCCGGATCGACTTCACTTATACCCTGTGTTTACCGTCAATACCAGATCCCACAGCAAGCTGATGCGACTGTCATGTAAATGCAGATTTGCGGTGATCTTGTTGGTAAGAGGGATAGGGTATCGAGCAAAGATATTACCAAGAAAGGGTGACACGTGACTGTCCAAAATTATTTGTCCTACTAAGCAGAGTCCATACCGTCATTCGCGGAAAATAATAAGGAAACCTTGTCGGTTTTGCCGATACGATTCATCTTCTCGTGAATAATGACTTCTTAGCTATTTAATACGTTAAATCTCGAATTGCGAGTGTGAATTTCGCTGCAGGTAGTGCGCTGAAAACAAGTTTAGTGGTTGTGTGGTTAGAAGTTACTATATCTGCTAAAATAATACCGAGCTTGGAAATTGTTTTACGTTATTATGTCCCACTCCCGTGTCTGATGTCCCACTCCTCTTCAGGTTGCCAACGTGCGAGCGATGCCTTTGTTATTACAAGCATCTACATATAAGCTTCGGTAATGTTTCGGGAGCCCAGCGTGCAATTCGTGGATTTGAACGAGCGCCGTCCAAACCTATGGATTCGGTAGATGAGATGATAGGAAGAATACACTGTTCTAGATGTTTCCACTTTCAGCGATGAGGGAAGCGTATACATGAAATTTTTTTTTTTTTGTATAAAAAGCAATGACATGAAAATACTCAAGCGTGTCAGATATTGATACTTTTCATGCTCCAACATGATAAATTGAAAAAAAAAAATTACTCGAGCGCGCCAGATTTTGTAAGCATCTATAGGCTACGGTAACTACTTAAAATCAGGCGGGCCGTACGCTTTTTTACCACCGCAGTCCTATATTTAAAAAAAAAACTGAGGCGGTGAAAAAGTGAAACTTCCAGATGCTCCCATTTCTTAGACTGACGATCAAATTAGCAAAATTGACACTTTTGACACTTCTTAGCTAGTAATGAATCCCCCTTATCTTAATCTGACGAGTTCGATTATTTTAAGATGGTCTATTTTTTTTTTTGGTTCCCCTGAGCGAACCCACCAATATTAAGGGCTCATAATTTTTTGAGGTTCTTATCAATATGTAAGCTATCTCCCTTATCTTAATCTGACGCGCTCGTTTAAATCCAGAAAATCCTTCTACGGCTCCCCATCCATAACTGCTTAACATCCGGCGGACGCTTGTTTACCACCTTAGTGACATAAAAAACAAAAAAAATAATAATAATTAGGTACCTGTACCTAATACTGAAGATCACAAAGTTCACACCAACTATAACCCTAAATAGGCACATAACACGGCTGCCGCATTAAACAGCGGCTCACACCGTCCGCCGTCAGCACATTAAAGGGACGTGATACAGTAAATCGAGGTGTTCTAAAGAAAGTTGGCCGGTGCCGGTCGGATTACGGCCACCGAATGAAAACGGTCTGCTAATGAGCATCGCAAGTTAATTGCCGGGAGGGCGAGTCTCCCTCGCACTATTCAGGGAAGGGTGGGGCTGCCAGGTGTCCGTTTCACCCTGGACAATCCACAGCGCTTTCAGGCATTTTGAATTGAGGAAAATTTCACAGCGATGAACTGACTGACCGGATAGCAATTTCCCGCGACCTTTACCAGCGGGGCTAAGAGCGTCACATAACAATTCTGCAAAGGCAATACATTTTTCTGATTTTCTAGCAGAATCCTTAGCAATTCCGCAATATTTCCCTACAATGGTCACGAATGGCGCAAAATGTGTGACTATATTACGGAAATTTCGTGGAATTGCTAAGTATTCTGATAGAAAAACAGAAAATTGAATTGCTTTTGCAGAATTTCTATGTGGCGCTCTTAGCCCCCCAGATCGTCGGATCACCTTGTGAGCTTGGGCATGTCTGCCCTCGCTGCGTCTTCTGACACGTGGTCGCCATTTCAGAACCTATCCACCCCATCAGACATGGGTTCTTTGGCCTATGTCAAAGTAAGTTAGTGAGTAAGTGTTTACCTGCATAAAATAAACCATCTCATAATAGAAATCCGGAATCACGATATCAAGCTTCACGAGGTACATCGCTAGAATCTATCTATCTATATAGCGATAAAGAATATTAAAGAAGACCCCGACAAACAACCATTGTGGCATAGCAGCCGACCCCGCCAGGCATACCACCCTGGCTGAAAGATCTTCCCTTTTCCACTAAAATAGCATATCCATTTTCATAATATTTCAAATTCAATGAAAATAGAGAGCTTTTATCCATTGTGTGTGAAAATGGTGAGTCAATGAAGGCCGCAACCAGGGAAGTGAGCGATTATGCCTGTATGTAGGTACCCACTAATATACCTACCCGTAGAATGAAATCTTAATTTCCAAGCGTCGCAGGCGAAGAGGCGCCGAACCCACGCACAAAAGCACTTAATTGCCTGCTACATACGACAAATCCCTTTGAACGGATCCTGAAAATAAGCTTAAATTGACTTCAACGAGATCTTCAAACAAATTAGTAAGTACCTACGTTAAAATTGGCCAAATTGGCACCAACTTCAACACTGGCCTGTAATTTGGACAAACCAGTGCAAAACGTCCGACAAGAAACGATAATGACCGAACAAAATGTTTACGCAAGAAATTGGCATGGTCTGGCAATGTTTGGCAAATAAGGCGGCCTGTGGCCGGCGGGCGCTGCGTGTGACAGGAAATCTAATAACCCTAGAACGAGTTCCTCGTATAAATTCCTTATACAATCGCCTTACTTGTCCTTTCTAGGAGTTTCTGAACGTGTATTGCGTACCCCACCCATGTTGGATTTGCTTTCAACGAGACTACAAGTGCTAAATAATAAAACATAATAGTAGATTGTATCATAAGGGAGCAAAATAATATTTTTTCGGCGAGGGCGCTTTTTTGAATCCAGAGCGAAGTGAGGGATTCTAGAGTAGAATCCCGAGCGTAGCGAGGGATTCTTTAGTAGAATCCTGAACGTAGCGAGGGATTCAAAGTACGTCGCCCGAGCCAAAAATATTTTGCGCCCGAGAGATACACTCTACTTTTCATCACCCTCTATGAGAAAATAAAGGGCTCCTCATATTTTATTGTAATATTATTATTTAATAAGACATTTAAAGGTGGTAGAGCCAAACTGTAGCCAATTGACTGCAGCTCATATACGGGCTGGCTCGACCGGGGTAGTACCACCCAAGATCGATCTTTACGCCGATCTTCTCACAGAAGATCGGCGTAAAGTAGCTATTACAGCTGCGTTTCGTACGATGAGTGAGAGAGCCGCAAGCCCAACCGGCCCAACCGGGTCGGCAACACTCGAGCAATGCCTTCGGTATTGTAAGCATCCATAGGCTAGTTCGCGCGTTTTAATTTGATTTATTTTTTTATTCAGCTGGCGGCTCGACTATGGGCCCCGTCGCGTCGTACCAGCCAGTCTTTATTCAAACAATATTTGTGTTGGATTTATTTGGCGCTGAACACTAAGATATTCTAAATTCAAAAAGTGCGCCGCAATTTACTTTCCCGCATACTTATTTCATAAGTGTGCGGAAAAGTTCATTCCGGCGCACTTTTTGAATTTGAAACAAGTTTCTTATACACCGCCTTAAAACACCACCTTTGGGCTCACTTAAAGGCGAACCAAGTCGTCCTTTTCGAATAGATGGGATGAAAAAAAACATACAGTCGAATTGAGGACCTCCTCCTTTTTTAAGTTGGTTAATAATAGAATTGGGTAAGTACCTACCTACCTTTTTTTTTAAAGATAATGCATACAGGATAATATACAGGGTGGTGACGATATTACGACAATAAATTTAAACATGATCCGTACTAGTTAATCACAAAACTTTAAATTTGTCAAATTAGGTTTACATCAATATTGTAAAATTTAAATTGTCACACAAATTAAATGCGGAAATAATCTAAACGTAACACTACATCCTTTATAATTGTCTACTGACCTCATCGACTGACCTGTAGGTACAAGGGTGGCAAAATCGCTTTGGTGTCGGTGTATTTGGCGGTGCATTTGTAGGCGTAAAGTTAAATGCCATCCCATGGCCTATACCTTTGAATATATTTTGATATATTTGTATGTATGAACTACTCACGTGATACCCAGTATGTGGTTTCATTTATTGTCGTTATATCGTCACCACTCTGTATACCTACATGTAGGTATGTATTACCAGAGGGGGAAGACCAACCCCTCCTCCCTTCCCTCTGTCCCACTCCCCTTTGCGTCGGCAACGTCCGAGCGATGCCTTTGGTATTGCAAGCATCTGCAGGCGGGCCGTACCAAGCGTACGGCCCGCCTGTAGATGCTTGCAATAAATATTTCACATAAAAAAAACTCCGAAAGCGTGTTATAAGTAGGTACTTACCGTAAAGATATAACATGACACAAAGGTACTTGCCGCTATAAAATAACATCCAGCCCATATCCCGAGCATATTATCCCGCGAAACAACGTTGATAAAAGAATTTCTCTGTTCCCGGAATGACGTGTCCCTTGATCGTAACTCATCCCAGTCTCCTCATATTACTTTCATATGTGCCTATAAGGTTTATACACGCTTACCGTGTGTCAGTAGGTATGGCTCATGGTTCATGACAAAAACCATAAACGATGTGTCATCACGGCAAAACTAACGCGAGCCCCAAGTGGGTCGGTTGAGGTAAATATTGGTAAAATCGTGATTTACCCAACTCATTGCATACATTAATGGGTAAAATGAGTGGTAGAGCCAAGCTGTAGCCAATGCTGCCTACCTATGATGAATGAGGGAGCCGGGAGCCCAACTCCGCCCCCCCCCACCCCCCTTTCCCACCCCCCCTTTCCCACTCCCCTTCAGGTCGGCAACGTGCGAGCAATGTCTTTGGTTATTGTAAGGCAACGGTAACTGCTTAACATCAGGCGGGGCATACGCTTGTTTGCCACCTTAGTAACATAACAAAAATATTAAATTAAAATAGGTAGGTAATTATTAAATTAATTGACACTTGTGTGTCAATGATAGTTAACTATACCTGCGGCACGTTATGATGGCCGGTTTGACATGTGGTAGGGGGAAAGGATGAACCTTATTATAACGGAATAAAATACATTTTCGCATACATTTTTTAACATTCTTATTTTTTTAAACGGCCAGTCTTATTCCGTTATAATAAGTTTCATTTTCTTCCAACATGTCAAACCGGCCATCGTAACATGCCGCTACTGTGGTGACTAGATTTTTGCGGAGTTCATATTACTCACTTGTTTCTGGGCTAGTGACACAGGTAAGTTTGTATGGTATGGTGGACTCCGTCCGTGCCACCATCGATTTTTTTCTTCAGCTGGATGGATCCCCAAAAGTCGTGACTATAGATGTTAAAAAACCGATTTAAAACGTTTAAAATAAAATTTAGCCGTTTTAAACCCCAAATATCCCTTTTAAACCGGTTTAAAACTCGCGAGGCCGTATGTTACAGTAACGCATAATAATAATAAACGATACCAGTAACATAGAAGTAAGGGGCCATCCATTAATTACGTCACACGAATTTAATGATTTTTAGACCCCTCCCCCCCTTGTCACAGCTGGTCACATTTGCGAGACTCCCCCCTCCCTGTGTGACGTCACATATTTTTTTCAATTTTCAGATATTTGCAAAATTTTTCGTTATAAATTTAAATTTCGGTTTTAATACTTAGTTATATTTGATTTTTAAATGTGACGTCAAAAAATTTAGGAATCCCTCCCACCCCCTTGTCACACAATGTCACATTCCATCGACCCCTCCCCCCCCTTTACTTGAGACGTAATTTATGGATTGCCCCTAACCACAGAATAGATATGCATGCACTAACGTACAAGTAGATAACGTACAAGCGGATTTTAGAGGTTATAATTCGACTTTTAAAAAATCTTTACACAGTTTATAGGTACTCCGTCATATCCCAACCTAAAAATGTACCTAGTTATAATTAAGAAAAACATAGTCATCAACACCAACCGTTTTAAATGGGAAAAAATGGTTTATTTCGGTTTTAAACGGCTTTTTTCGTTTCAAACGGATTGGTTAAATTGGTTTTAAACCGGCCTTACATCTATAGTCGTGACTAATTACCACATGAATAGGTAGGTATTTATTTACTTACCTACCATACGCCACCTAAGAAAGTAACAAACCTACCTAATGAAAATTAAAATGGGATTACTAATTTCTGCGTGATGCTCGAATAAACTGACAAAAAAAATTAAGGTAAATGGGTTCCTAATTCGGTGGTACCTAGGAATTAACGTACCAGAGTACAAAGTCAAAAGGTTTTTTATTCATGTAAGCTCATTAGAGCATTTATAAATAGTCAATATAAACAATATTTTAGCGTTACCACCGGTTCGAAATGTTGCTTCCATTGAGAAGAGCCGGCAAGAAACTCAATGGTTACTCTTTTCAAAAGAATAATTGTATACATTTTCAAACAGTAACGCTATGTGAGCAGGCATGCATTAACACAGTGTGAGTAAAAAAAGAAAATAAGGTGGTAGAGCCAAGCTGTAGCCAATTGACTGCAGCTCATAAACGGGCTGGCTCGACCGGGGTAGTACCACCCTCTCACAGAAGATCGGCGTAAAGCAGCTATTACAGCTGCGTTTCGTACGATGAGTGAGAGAGCCGTAAGCCCACACCCCCTCCCCCTCCCTCCATCCCACTCCCCTTCAGGTCGGCAATGTGCGAGCAATACCTTTGGTATTGTAAGCATCTTTAGGCTACGGTAACTGCTTAACATCAGGCGGGCCGTACGCTTTTTTGCCACCGCAGTCCTATAAAAAAAAAAAAAAAAAAAAAAAATTTAAATAAAAATTAATAAAAACTAGCCTAGAAAGCTGTGCATGCCTACTCCCACTTAACTGTCAAACCAAAAGGTGAATATTTAGAACGATTGTTTTGGTGTGATGCCTTCCGTGCTTAGGTCTTGTCTGTAAAAGTTTTGGAACAACGGTGTCAAGTGGAAAATGGGCGGACCAGTCCCCGCAAGCAGCGCCCGGAACCCGAGCATGACTTGAGCAGCGGCATCACCCTCCTCAACCATTTTAGGGGGAAGAGGGTGACCCGCTCCACAGAGCCACCGCAAGCAAGGACATTAGAGTGAGCATGACCGATCCATTACCGCAGCGACATAGTTCAACAAAGCTAAGTAAGCGTACGGCAAGACAACATCCGCTACAATTGACATACAAATGCTTGTCAATGGCTACATGATACATGATACTAAGTAACTACCTACTTAGTGAAAGGTTAAACTGCGGCACCGTGATGTTGGCCCATAATCGTTTAAATCATCTATTGTGGCTAGCTGTACATTGTGCACTGTGCCTTAGTTAGGTAACTAGGTAACACCTTAAAACTCAAACAGGTCGCGCCATCTGGTTACAATCTTTGGAAATAATTTAACTATAAAGGTCACGTCATCGTCACGTTGAGTTTTTTGAAACATGCAAAAATAATATAGATGGCGCAAGTTATCGAATATTACGTTAAATATCATAGAAAGAGATGCTGGGTTTAAAATCACATTTAATTTCATAAGTGCAAGCGAGTAAAAATATTTTATTGAACTTGAAATGAAACGCAGTTAGTTTCAATGACGTTAGAAAATGTCAAAG
This sequence comes from Drymonia ruficornis, assembly GCA_947859195.1. Classification (NCBI taxonomy): domain Eukaryota; kingdom Metazoa; phylum Arthropoda; class Insecta; order Lepidoptera; family Notodontidae; genus Drymonia; species Drymonia ruficornis. The sequence goes on from OX401923.1 coordinate 6,854,044, forward strand.
TGACGTCATCACAAAGCAAGTATATTTCTCAATCCGATTGCGCAGAACTAAAATAATGGCTGATTCCTCATATTACGGAGAAAATAGTGATGTTGCGGCTATATTTTTCGATTTAGACAACACCCTGATACAGACAAGAAAGGGGGACACCAGAACCTGTAATAAGGTGAGTAGATTTTTTTCTAAAAATATTATTTTGACATTGCCACGGTCATGGATGATAGTTCGAAACGAAGTGCGCGCGCTGTCATCGTGCTAAATCGTAGTAATCGCAAGTTTTTCCGTCGTCGTCGGGCTGGTTTGCTTGTTGCACCCGCGTGTACTGTACAGCGTTCACGTTCCAGCGTGTGTTTAAAAATAGGATTTTCATAGTTGGAGAACGTGAGCTCGACGTCCAGATTTAGATATTTTGGAAGAGAACTCACGCTAATTATAAACGTGATGTAGATGAGCCGCCGCGTAGCGAACCAACCGAGCACTCAGTGGAGCGCTAACTGCTGCGCTTTGTGATCGCGTCGGGAATTTGTGATAATGGGTGACATATCGGAGCCGATTAAGAAATGCATACTTATATTGAAATCCGCGAAAAGCGATACGGAAAAATTCGCGGCGCTGTTTATGGTGACTAAACTTGTGAAAGGGAAAGATTGCAATTCCCAAGCCAAGAAAGCACTGTTTGAAGCCATCGGATTCAAGTTCCTGAAAAAACTGTTGACAGGCAACTCTGTGGAGGATGATTGCCCACCGTCTGTGTACAAGTCTGTTGCCCTGTCAATACTCACATGCTTTTGCAATGATCCTGAACTTGCTACTCACCCAGAGATGTTGGCCAACATCCCCGTGTTCCTTGAAATAGTGCAGGCATCAGAAAATGAAGACTATGATGACAACCTTATCATCATCAGTGAAGCATATACATGCCTCCAGTGCATCGCTGAACAGGAGGCCGGACAAAAGGCTCTCATCGAAGTCGGTGCTATCACCAAAATGTCAGAAATATATTCACACCAAAGCTTTCAGACTGATGAAGCCCTTAATATTCTTGTCAAACTGGTGAGCAGGTACGGCCCCACTGCTTGGGGTAATGATCCGAAACCCTTCCATGCTTTGGTGAATAAAATAGCTTTAGACTTCGCCACTGACCAATCGGAGAGGAAGTTTGAATTAGCTACCGTCCTGAGTGCACTTTTATACAGTTGTAACAAAACCACAGTGATACCGGGATCATCAGAAGAGACATGGCCCCAGAGTATCTACAAAGCACTACATGATATTCTTACAAGCAAAATTGGTAAGAATCAGCGTGACCCAGCTCTCAAACTAGCTGCTAACATTGTCGACCTCCTCGGGATTGAGTGGACATTTAATGATGAAGAAAATCCAAAGAAGTTTTTCCTACTGCTGCAACAGCTTTGTGCAATTGAAGTGAGGATGCAACTGGAAGACAGGAGTTTCAAACAGGCTTATGCTAATGCTGATTTAGTAACATCATGCTTCATTGTCCTGGAGTTATCCATCAACTACATGGCCACTGACCAACTTGATTTGGAACAGAAGGAAAAACAGTCCGTTTACACTGGTCTCAAGGGCGCTTTCAATGCTATTGTGTCAATGCTTACAAAGGTATACAATGATAAGAACAGGGATAAGTTACCTGATGCTGAAAAAGTGTATATTTGTGCTATGGTCCGAGTTCTAGTAGCATGGATTGCACAGGAAACAACAGCTATGAGGGAGCAAATCTACACTCTGCTTCCATTCATGTTCTCCCTCGCCAATGATTCTTTCCATGCATATAGAGCTAGGAAGTTGGCTGAGAAAAACAAATCAGTGGGTGAAGCCATGGACACTGATATCAGCCTAATGGGCCAGATTGACTTACTCCGTTTGATGTTGCCAGCACTCTGCCACTTAGTTGTTGAGGACAAAGCGAGGGATATAGCCCTGAATCTTAAACAAGAAGATATTCTTTATGAGGCTATGAACTTCCATTGGTCAATAGTACACTACAAGAAACCACCTGTACCCAAATCTGAGAGGGGAAAAGTTAAAGCTCAACCTGCACCTGAACTAGATCCCAAAGTATTAGAAGACATGAAAGATTCCAGAGCAGCAATGGTCAGCCTTTGCAATATTTTCATGAATCTTACAGTATTGGCTCCTAAAGTGGTTGAAAACAGCTTGTTATTCAACACTCTACTTAAGTTTATTTTCAATGATTTACCAGAGTTGAAGGACATACCTGAGAACCTGGTACTTCATGGACATTTGGCAGTACTTGGTCTGCTTTTATTGAAACAACAAGCTAGCAAAGTAAAGAAAAATGACTTCTCCATATGCAGATACATCCAGTCCACTATCAGATTCCTTTGGGATGCATACAACATTGATGAATCAAATGACCCAAGTGCTCTTGTTGTTTCTATGACTTACAAAGCGCATTGGAATGAAATAGCTGACTTGTGGTTCCTAGGAATGCAGACAATGAGTGGAGTGCTGTCCAATGTGCCATGGATATCAGAGTTTGCCATTGAAAGTGGATGGGCACAAGGTATTGCTGAAATGCTTACCAAGGTAAAAGTAGGAACCCTTCCACCAAATGTGAAGTCAGCATTTGAAGACTTCCTGTGCAGATTAGTAGATTCCAATGAAAGTGTCATACCGGTTCTTAAAAAGGCTGGAGCCCTCAAAATGTGCAGGAATCACCGACTAATGGAGTTAGGCAAAAAATTGTTTGGTGATTAAAATGTTTATTTGTGTAATTTGTATCAACTGGTAGGTTCGCCCTACTTCTGTTGCTTTTAATAATGTACTTATTTGCTAACTATATTTTGTGTTTTTATAAATGTCCAAAAACTTAAATTGTAACTTACAACACAGCTGACACACGTTTTGTTTCATGTAAATTTCATGTTGTACATAGTAATTACGGGTTAAATTTTGTTGTAATAGACCATTGACTGGTTACTAACATTTTAACTAGAAATTCGAAAACATTGTTTGGTACTCAATAAAGTTTTTATGTGAACCAGTGTTTTGTCTTTATTGTTTGTGAAAAAGTACCTAATAGTTGAGATAAACGTTTCTGGTCGTAGATCATTAGCTATATGTAGGGTGTCAGTTTTCAGACGCGAGGCTGTGCCAAGCAACAGGTGATTGAACGACGCTGTACCAGGCGCGTTGAACCCGAGTTATTCCCGGATCACAGACACTTCCTTAGATACATGTGTGTTCAAGCAAATACATTTTCGTTTTGTGATGCATATTGTGTGGATATGCATATCTACACCAATCTGTACAGTACACTGATGCATTTACCCATAGATTCCATAGATAGATAGATATCCACACAACAAAATTCGGACGTAGGAATTATGCAACCATATTCAGTAAGCACATGCGATGCTACAATGTTTGTAAAATATTAATACAAGTCTAAACGGAACCAGAGCAAAACGCAGAGATTATGAAATAAGAGCAATTTTGCGAAATGTATCTAGAGTAGGTATTTCTGAGGCTCGATGTTTTCGCAAAGTGGAATTTTAATTAGATGGTTTTAGTACACTCGTAACATTTAAGCAAGTACCTACTATCTAACACTCGTAACGTTACAAAAACACACTGGTAGCCAGCAGTGTGTCAGTCAATTGAAATTAGGTCAAATATTTTGTACAAACACATTAGTCTCCACTTTCGAATTTCTATCTTGAAACGGTTTTTAATACGTGAATTGAGTGTATAATGTATCTCGAATGTTTCGTACCTTTGGTATCTAAAAAAAACATACGATAGGTATCTTGTTCTTGAGAAATCTTGGCAGCTGGATTTTACATTGAGCATATCTCTGGGATTTTATAGTAGGATGTTCGAATTAAGATTAAAAGCTCGGGAAATAATTTTATCCGCCTTATATAAAGCAGATGTAGCAATGAAATAAATACCTAACCTTTTATTTTGTAGGTAGGTAAGTACTCTACAATAAAAAGTCAATAGCATACGAAGTCCCCCAGTCCGTTTTCACCTACCTATGTACCTAATGTATTACCTACATTAGTATATGCTGCAAGTCTTGACCAAAGATTATCCCAAAGTCACCCAAGTACATTTAAAGCAGGAATAATAATAAAAGGTCACCCTGAATCGATTGGCCGTAGCGTGCATTCGTCTACACTGTGACCTTACTTCATGTCACGAAGGTTTTACCCTAGCGCTAAGCTTTTGAATATAAGTAATTGTACTATTAGATAATAACATTATCACATAAATACGTAACAGTCGGAATATTGTATTATCATAATAGCCTTTGCTCTCCGATATGAGATTTTGTTAGTAAATATTATTGACAACTATCAGTTCTCCACTAAACCACAGAATAGATAAAAACTTACAACTTACTCAAGGACTAGCTATTTGATCGGCTCTAAAATTATCTAGGTACCTACATGTGTGTGTAACGTCACGACTTTTATCCCCATTCGGAGGTAGTCAGAGGCTTGAGTGGCCATACACCACCACATTGTGGAGGTATCAACCAACTCAAAGCCCACGTTTCACCAGATGGTCAGAACCCAACGTGACAAGTGGTGAACCTTGTCGCCGTGTATACAGGAACTGACTATTACCTAATCCCGAGGGATAGGTAGGTTTCCTCACGATGTTTTCCCTCACCGTCAGCGAACTGTAAATTATGCACATAGATGAAAAGGTACAGGATGAAGGTACCTACATATAGTAAAAAACCTATAATCCTTTAAATAATTTGTTAATATGTGTAGATTGTGGAGATACTGCAACAGCAGTACGGTCTCCCCCAAGATGCCGCAGTGGAGAGCGGAACGAACTTCCTGCGCGCGTTCCGAGCACGGCCAGACGATGACACCTACGCGCTGGACGAGTGGCCCGCGCACCTCTGGCGCAACTGCCTGCCCAAGAACTATAAACATATCGCCAGTTAGTAGCCCTTTCAGTTGATTGCATCATTTGTAGCTTTCTGACTCCAGCAAACACGCGAAGTCCAGTGATGGACCGTTGACCGCTTACGGATTTTCCCTAACCACCATCCCACCCACCACCGCAGAATAAGTATGCCGTCATCACTTACATGTTGTTGTTGGAGCCATTGTACCTTGCACCAACCTACTATATTAAAAGATAACGGTAAAGAAGCAGTACCTACATTAGGTAAGTACCTACTTCATACCCACGGATTGACGCCCTTGTTTTCGCTGAATATTCTCCGCTTGTTCAGTTTATTTAGTTCGTATGTTACGTATAATCATGACATATGAAGGAAATCTCTGGTTGCAAAACAAAATCATTTATGTATGTTTTGCATGCAACTCATCCTGCAACTACTGCAGAAGACATGAAGGTTGTGAACGAAAAGGTCGATGTTTATTTTAGAAAAGATAGATGCGCATGAATTGCATCTCGTGAAATGTTTATGTGCAACTTCTACCTAAATTTATCGCTGTAGTAATAATAACTGTTTATTTATATGTACAAACTAATTCACAGTGTTGTGTTGAAGTATGAAACATCACTTGTTGAGTGATTGACGCCTTCTATTGCGGCATATAACATTACCATGTGTGCCAAACTGTGACTGAGTACCTACAATAGTTTGACGTGAACACTTCAGAGGAATACTTTTAACGATTAGACTTGGCACGGAGCCTAGAATGTGAATGCACTTCTAGCGTCTGCGCGACCGAGGACCGTAAGACTTACGAGTACCTACAATGAGTGGGCAAAACTACAAAGTCATAACCATTAGTGTAGACAGTCCTACATGACTGGCCGATGTTATATTTTCATCATCCACGTAAAATGTTACCATTTCGTTGCCGCGTGGGCGTTCACAGGAGATTTATAATCGGACAGTGGAAACAGCTATAAATAATTGTAAAAAGAAACCACACAATGAATGGAAATGACGCGCCTATTGGTGGGAATATTTATAAGTATGATTATAGAAAGAGGAAACTTATAGATGGAAGAATAAGTAGAATACGCGTATTATGGAGACGAGTAGGCACGGTTTTGTAGAAATTTAGGGACACCGCAGACATGCTACTTTTTGCATCGGCGATCGGTGATTTTGCGACTGTATCGATGCTGCATCGCGATTTGGCGACTCTCTGCGTTCGGACGCAGCGACTGCTCCGATGCTAAAAACGACTAAATCGCCGATCGCAGATGCAAAAGTAGCATGCCTGCGGTGGCCCTTACCTAACATCTGTAGTTACCCCAAGTGTATAAAGTTTTTTCTTATAAGTAAACTGACTAAGTCCATATTGTCTGCTTTATATGAAGAATTGAATGTTTTGGATACCGTCCGCTAGGGGCGCTGTTCATTTTGCCATACAAGACGGCATACTACAGACATTAGCGCCCCCTTAATCTTCATCGTTATATGTATGTAAGTATGACTATTTTTATTTCAGAAACTGTATCGATTGAATGGGTAAAATTAAGATTTCAATATCTGGCTCTAACACACGATGTCATACACCTGTTGGAATCACTCAGGTATGTTGGTCCAATTTATGTGTCCAGTAGTATGTTATGAAGAAATATTTTATTGAACGCCACTAATTATTTCAAATTAAAATAAATATTTCTCCATGATTTTATTGTTTACAGTATATTTATTAAATAAATAATTGTGTTGGTAATTTATTTGTCTTGATATGATTGATTTTTAAAATGAATGAGACAAAGAAATTACGAGTTTGTAACAGGAGTTATAATTGTTCTGAGATTACGACCATTAATTATTATTTATGTTCTGCTTATTATCAATTTACGGTTGCGTATAAATTATCTTTCTTAAGTAATTACTTATTATAATGTTTTAATAATATACCATCTCAAAGCAAATATAATTATTTATTTTTATTACAGTTGTGCATGGTGTTATGTGGTACTACTAATTTTTTTTGTTCATCCAACTATCATGATTCTTATCATTATCATAGCCACGACACGATATCATTAGTTTTCAGCGTTTTAGATAGTATATTTGTTTTTTTTTAATCATCTTGTTTCATTGGATCTGCATGCCACATAATACTATGGAGATCAGCGCAATACTGATTTATCAATATCATGGACAAAGTCGGGACCAAAACATTGTGGAGGCATATAAAGACTATCAATCAAAAACTTGCACTAAAATGTGTGTAAACATTGCATTCCTCTGATTATTTAAAAGAAAAAATAATAATATTATCTGTGATGCCTTCACAAATGTATTGGGCCGGCTTTAAGCGCATGTTGCTAATAAATGACTTGTTTTTCAACAGTTCAGTTGTTGCTCAACGAGTGAGTTAACATGGGGCGCCGCGTGCGCAACACTTAGGTTTGAGTTATTTTATAAAATGTGTGAGGGAGTACAACACGGCGAAGGTAATACCATTACCTCAGAAAATTAAATACCAAATTAATACTGAGGAGATAGTATTTATTTGAGTAAATATTTAAATGAAATAAGAATCTTTGATACCATCATTAATTTTCTTTGATCATTAAAAGGGCTTTAAAAACTATCTCCATCGGTTTAATTAGGCTAAAGATAATTGTGTTATGTTGAATTTTAAAGGAAGTTAAGAGTTTGTAATTATTATTCAAATTACTTGCTAAAAAGTTTAAAGCTATCTTTTCCCAACATAACACAACCCTAGTTCTTAAGTTCTGTTCCACGTGCAAATTGTATGAAAATATAAATTGCACGTGAAAATGTTTAATTCTAAAATTCTCTTGCACAAACTGCATAAGTATGCTTTAAAACATTTCATTTCAATCACAAATCAGTATTCTCAGTCACAGCAATGTAACTGCGACTATAGTTTGACGGTTTTAGCTAAGCCCCGCCTTGGGTAGCGGCGCGGTGAAGCGGGGGGGTAAGGAAGCCGCTATCCCTTCCCCCACCTCGCCTGTCGCACCTAAGGCGCGGCCTAGCTGAAACGGTCAAACGGTCTACTGTAGTTTACCTATAATACCGCAGAGAACCACGTGCAAGACTATTTGGCTTGTGTAATATCGTGTGCTGAGTTACAGCATTACTCCGGCGTGAAATAACAAATGGCCGGTGAATGAATGTGGCACAGGGAGGATTACCTACTCGGTCTGATCACGAACGGGCCATCTCGCGCCCAGTGGCAGAAGATCGAACGGCTGGGGCTCCGCAAGTACTTTGACTGCGTGCTGGTGTCCGGCGACTTGCCGTGGGAGAAGCCCGACCAGCACATCTTCCTGGAGGCGTGCAAGATGCTCAACGTCGAGCCTCGCATGTGCATCATGGTTGGAGACAAACTGGAAACTGATATCAAGGTAACATTTCATATTATTTCTTTCTCGATTGCCTCATGCAACTTGAACCTGTGGGACTCTGAAATACGAAATGTTTTGGCTGACTTATCGTACGTTTTCCTACACTTCGAAAGTGTTTGGGATCCAAAGTTCGGATTCAATAGTCATGATACATTTCTTCTTTCGTGGACCCTACTCCGAAAGAATCCATAACATTTCAGAGTAGGAAAGTGTGCCATCCGGCAGCCGAAACGTTTCATTTCGGAGTAGCCCCACAAAAATGTAAAGGGATGTTTATATTCCTCATAAATTTTATATTTTTACAGGGAGGCAAAGAAGCTGAACTAGGCGGCACGGTGTGGATCCCGCTAACGAAAGACACGGAATCTTCGGATTTACCTGATTTTACCATAGACAAAGTAACAGAACTGCGAGAGGTTTTGCCAAATTCTCCCAAGCTGAAACGCGCTGCGCACACGTCGAATGTGATGTGTTGATGCATATCCTCATGAATACCATGTGGACACTGCTCTTAATGGTTTTCTGCAAAGAATTTGTAAAAAGAAATTACAAATTCTTTGGTTTTCTGACATGACGCTATTTACTTTTTTTTTGTTGATCTGTGAACAGTATTCTATTTAAGTACAAAGGTTGGTTTGCAGTAGGTACAAAATATAGGTTTTAGTTCAGGAGGAATGATCACGACGTTATTATCGTTGGAAATGCTATTTTGATTTTACGCTAAACTACCAACAATTTTATGTTCCTTATATGAATATCTGAGTATTATTGTTGTTGTTCACATGTTTTTTTGTTGTTGTCAATTGTAGATAAGTAGGGATTAAGCATGGCCTGATTACTTTTAAGAAGTTGAAGAGATATATAAATATAAATTATAACATATTTTTGTAAAAAAGAGTTTAAAATTATTTTAAGGCAATTTTTGGTTGTACTCTGTAAGGTAACTTCTTAAGAGACTGTCTCATATGTGATACTTATAGTTAATGTTCCTTATGACTTGCTTGGTTTGTTGATGACTAATCTCATATCTTCGCGTGTTATGCGGTGGTCGCACGTTGTGACTCTCATAATGGAAAATGTCAGATGAATATTTTTGTCATTAGTGATTATATATCAAACGAGTGTTTGTAGACTGATATGTACATACATACAGAATGTATGATATGATGTACATATAATTAGTGTTCACTACTGTAAATCTCTACTCATATTTATTATCTTGTTTAGTTCCGATAAATGGATTCAAATTCCTAGTTACAGTCTGTTGCTCCTACATGAGCATACCTTATTGTCATCTTAATTGTGCCATGGTCAAAATTGTACTTTGTCGGGAAATTATATTGGTTTTTTGCTTAATTAGGAAAACTACACTGAGGGTGTACTTGTATAATAAAGTAAATTTGGGTACTCATTTGGTTTTCTTTTAAAATAAAACCCTTCTAATCAAATTCTTAAGTTCTTCACTAATGGTTACCTATACAGATTCTTCTACCTAATTTATATCATAATGACACTTTTATGCTGTCCTCAACATTTTTGCTTCTCGTTTCTCTTGTAATAGTTTCTTTTGTTCTTCTACCACCTTTTTCCGTTCTTCAAGGAACTCTCCATATTCCTAGAAACATAAATTTATATTATATATACCACACATAAAAACCATTTTTCCAATAAAATTAAATGATACCTACTATTTTATAGTAAATTTATTGATAATAGATATATAGAATGGAGGATAGCGTTTAAAGTGGACTGATTAACTAATGCAGGTGTTTGATGCAGCATGCTGCATCTTGGCACATCGTACGGTAGGGTATGATTTTATAGTGACGCATATAGGCAGCATATGTGGAAACCAGTGCAGGTGCAACCTATGCCTGCACTGCACTGGTTACCTACCCCCAATTTATTGTTACCCAACTGAACTACATCTGACATCTACCGCATGCGAGGATCCCAGAGCCGTAAGAGTCACTATAAAATCATCCAAAGACTTGATAATGTAGTCTGATTATAAAGTACATAGGTTCTGGGTAAATTTTTACCTTTGCATCTAAGTCCTTAACAATTTCAATGCCACAAGTTCTTGCGGTGGCTATCAACATGACGCAGACCTCCTGCAATGGCTTCCATTCAAGAGTCGGATCCTGGGATTTAATTTTAGCTATTTCATACAAATGCTTCAGTGTTATTTTCCCACTTGTTTCTTTAACTGGAAATTTAAAAAAAAATTGCAAAAAATAACTAGAAATACTTTATTTACAAGTATTAAATTGAATTAAAAAATTTTAAGCTCCGATTATGAAAAATCTTTTTAAAGAACCTAAAGCAACCACCATGACAAATAAGAAATTGTAAAAAAAAATATTGATCACTCTCAGCTCTCCCTATGATATGCGATTGCAAATCATAAAATATTGGTGAATGTATTTCCATCAAGGTGGGAACTGACCGCTGTTATGGGACATATTGCAACATTCATTGGAGAATTTGTGCAATCTGTACATGGAAGTAAGCCCGAACAACTAGAACAATTTTAGAACACGGCGTAACATACATGTTACATTATGCCCTGTAACACTGGTCAGTTCCCACCTTCATACATTCGGTAAACTGCACTTAAAGACAGTCATGCAGTATGATCTATAATAGTGATAACATACTAACCAGGTTCCATGGCACCACGGCTCAGTCCAGCAGCTTGTTTCAAGAAGTATGATGCAGGCGGTTGGTGAATAGTAAGTTGATAGGAACGATCAGAATTCACTTTAACTCTCGTCGGAAGCGGTATTCCTTGCCTTATATTCGCCGTACGCTCGTTAAAATCTTTACAAAATGCTGCTATGTTAATATTGCGCTGAAAAAGAAATAGGTTATGTTATGAAATTTTTTACTAAAAAATTATCTATCAAACTTTGAAATACTTCAATGTACATACTTGACCAAGCATAGGACCTAATGGAGGACCTGCAGAAGCCATCCCAGCAGGAATATTAGTTCTTAACGTAGAAGAATGGTCGATTTTGTCTGCCACTTTTTTCATCGATTTCAAACGAGCCACGGACTTAGACATAATGTTGTGCCTAAATTACTTAATGATTTACGTTAGGGTACGTATAATACTTCAGAACCGTATCTTATAAACACTATAATTAGCAATAACCAATAACACACATCACATCAACAACGGTAAGATGGTTCCTTAGCCATTTCCAATCTATTTTAGATTAGATAAAGACAGTATAAGTAGAATTCTTAGAAAAAGAAAGAGATGATAAGCATACAAATGATACAAATATAAATTATCTCTTGGTCTGGAACGCTTAGGCACAGGTCGCACAGCTGATGTTGACGTATAGAAGAAGGAAAATACAAAACTTGTTTTGTCTATGATAGTAAAGGTCCAACAACAAGAACCCATGCAAGAAACTAAATCGTACTATAAAATAATAGGTAATAAAAAATATTGCATTGTATCTCGAACGAATAGTCCATGACGATAATAAAAATTGCCTATACCTAGTGACTTTTAGAACTAAAAAAGATAGAATAAAAATCAATGACGAACGAGATGACGAAGAAAATAGAAAATAAAAATAGGTACTCTATGAAATATTGGTGCGTTCCATTCACGGTTAATTTTGTTAATTTCGTTATTTTCGTTCACAAATCTCGTTCCACTCGCACCAACTTGTACTGAAAGTGATCATAATTATCGTTTTTAACAGTTTTTGTGGACAAAAATAACAAAAATTACGGTGAATGGAACGCAGCATATGCCGTCGTCCACTGTCAGTGTCAGTGAGTGACGTCAAATTTGTCATACGTCAGAGTTTGTTTGAGAAGTCGCAGTCAGCCACTCCAAAATTATTTTTTATTTTCCTAAAAATATACCACGTAATTGTAAAAAATCAAGCCTAGATTTTATTATTAAACACCAAGATAAGTTTTCTACCATTACAAGTGATAATCATGATAAGTTATGTATCAATGTGGTAATATTTAGGACATAATGTGGTCGTTTTTCTCTCGGGACCCTACAAAGGATTTTCCCTACGAAGTAGGAGATCCGGTGCTTGGATTAGAAGACGGGAGTGTATGGGCGCTTCACAAAGGCAAAAAGAGAGGTACCCAAGATGAGGTGTCAATATTTCTATTCGATGTTCAGAAGAATTCTGAAACATTGTTTGACATAGCTAAGGCTTCTCTGAAGAAACTAAAGACTATGCGTCACCCTAGCCTTTTACATTATTTAGATAGCTGTGAAACTGAGAAATTTTTGTATTTAGCTACAGAGTATGTTGAGCCTTTAGCCAATCATATAGAATACATGAAGCTTGAAGGAGCCCAGAAAGACTTGTTTCTGGCATGGGGCATTTTTCAGATCACTGTAAGTATATTTAATTTTATTGTAACAAGTTAACCAACAGCCACTCACCAACTTTCCTTAAAAAAACTGATGACTGCTTGATGCAGTGTTTCGAGCATTGGTACCTATTGTTGGGTGCTTCGGTCTTGGTTGTTGTTACATTACAGTTTGCACTGCCAAGTGGTCAAGACACACATTTGCATCACTCAGAGACACCGCTTAGTCCCACTAAACACCCACAATGTGAGAAAAGATACAACCCCATCTTTCATTCTCCAACATATTTATTATTATTTTTCAGAGAGCACTCTCATTTTTAAATAACGATGGTAATATGAGGCACAACAATGTGTGCCTGTTCTCAGTGTTTGTGACACTGGCGGGGGAGTGGAAACTAGGCGGGTTCGAATTCCTCACCTCCCATGGACAGGACACTGCTAACCCCATCCCCCTCAAGATATTACCGGCACTGGAAATATATGATCCACCCGAGAAGAAAGACCCTGCTAAACTGAAGACTATTACTAAGTGGTGAGTTTAGCAAATTTAAACTATAGGTACCTTGTTTTAAATTTGCCTGTTTTCTACTACTGTGTTCTTCTTTAAATAGATTGTTTTTTTTTAGTTTGAGGTGTATAAAAAGGTTTCATTAGAAATACAGAATCCTGACGCCTAAAATAGTGTAAGCTATGGCTTAGGAGACAGTTACACAATATTATTACAAAAAGAAATAATGGAAAACGGCTGAATTTATACTTTATATGCAATAATATCTCTTCTTGCTATTAGTTAGCTAATATTTTTCTTAAATAGTTCATCAGATATGTGGGGCTTGGGTTGTCTGATATGGGAAGCATTCAATGGACCTCTGAAGACCCAGCCAGCACTCAAGACAGTGGACAACATACCCAAACCACTCTGCACACTGTACTGTGAGCTGGTCAGTGCAAACCCAGCATCACGGCCTAATCCTGCTGATATCATAACAAGGTATATTGCATCATGTATTAACACTTAGAAGTTAACAAACAATTATGAATAAGCCTGTAAATATTTATTTTTATCTTTTTTAGCTTGTAATAAACTGTCTGATTCTTTGTTGGCTATTTAAAGTTGATACGATCCCTTGGCACACTTCTTTACCACCTTAGTAAGATTTAAAAAAATCTTCAGTAAATATGCATTGCAACCTAATTTCAGGTGTCGAAAGATGGGTGGTTACTTTAAAAACGACCTCATAGACACTATGCTGTTCCTCGAGGAGATACAAATTAAAGACAAAGTGGAGAAAGGGAAGTTCTTCTCCACGCTCAGTTCCCACTTGGACAGCTTTCCTGAATCTGTGTGTGTCCACAAAATCCTGCCGCAGTTGATGACTGCTTTCCATTACGGAGACGCTGGATCGGCGGTTTTGGCGCCCATGTTTAAGGTACACACATACACATTACATTACATACAATAACATATAGTGAACATTAAACACATAATGTATGTAAACATAACGTGACATAACAGTCACATTAGTCTTTTACGACTTGTTACAACTGTTGGCCATTGCGATATTCCATTCTAGTATGTTACATAAAAGTTATACATTTATAGAAGCAATCAGTTTATAATCTGTTGTGATCAATTTTATTTTTGGGCTAAAAGCACACCTGCCTGAGTAAATAGAAAAGAAAACAAACTCTTTCCAATAGTTTTTCTTGATGTGAATTGATTACTTTGGTAAAGCCTGATGGAGGCCTTCGGGTGGCCTGAAAACCCCGAAACCATTGATGGCTACTATACTCCATTTATTATAGCATTAGACAGAAGTAAAAAAAGGTTATTTTTAGTGTCCACTTTGTAACAAAAGTACAAATAACATGTTACAGTTATGATTGACGTTGAATTTATTATAATCTATTTATATACCAGCTTGTCACACCTAACTGTAATTATTTTAAGTATTTATATTATAAAATAAATTGTCTTTCATTTAAATATTATCATTTTAGTCCAATTTAAAATTAAGTGTCAATGCTAAAAACATACAAGAAGCAGGGGTGAACAATACCGGGAACGTGTTTCGTTCCACTATAATCCTAACAAATCTAAAATGTTACCTAATCCGTTCAGAGGTTATGACAGCAGGGCATTTCTAATTTTATAGGATTATGTTGTCTATGAAATTGACGTAAATAATTTTCTGTCAGTGTTTGTCATTGAGTCATTCATCATCATTTTTTTTTTAATTATCTTTTTATTGTCAGCTTAAAATGTGTGATACGATGTTATTATAAATAAAACATAGTATAAAAGTACTTTTATTTTGGTTATCGAAGTATTAAGCATTGTTTTATGTGAAAACAATTTTAATGTAACCACTCTAAATAAAAGTTGTTTTGACTATGAAATAAAATGTTTTGGATCCCTGCTTCTACGAGCCTCTTATTTCTAATGTTATAATAAATGGGGTATAGCTCATACAAGCGAACGAACTGTGTGAATAAATACCTCAGTTGACCTTTAGGGTGCCGTCAAATTTGAGGCGTGCAGAAGCGTCACAGTGGCGCCGATAGATGTACCTATACGAACAGATTGATTTTTGTGGCTCCTCATTGGTTGTTCCACTACCAATTCTCACAGTCTAGAAATGCAGTAGAAGCGTGTGCGTAACGTAATAGAGGCGCCACTGTGGCGCTTCTACACGCCTATAATTTAAAGGTGACCTTTGGTAATTACCGTTATTTCTATACCAGTTGGGTAAACTGCTAGAAGACGCTGACTACCAAAAGCAGATAGTTCCGTGCGTGGTGAAGCTGTTCGCGTCCAACGACAGGACCACGCGGTCGCGACTGCTGCAACAACTGGACCAGTTCATCATGCATCTGCAGAACTCCACAGTAAGTCTACCAATCAATACTGTACAATGTGTTAATGCCTGCCTGCTCACATAGCATTGCTGGTTGAAAATGAATACAATTTTTCTTTTGAAAAGAGTGTAACCATTGAGTTTCTTGCCGGCTCTTCTCAATGGAAGCAACATTACGAACCGGTGGTATGGCAAAAAAAAGACGATTTATAAACGCTACATATAGCTTACATGAATTAAAAAAAAAATAGTTTGAGTTTAATGTGTCAATTTTCGTCTAGTGGGAATCGAACCCGAAACACCCGATGCAGTGAGCCGAACGCCTTACGCTCGAACCACTGCGCCAAGCGGTCGTCAAATGTCTATAAATGTCCCAGGATATTTATTGATTTATTTTAAATATTATCTTATTTCTCTTCGCCATAGGTAAACGACCAGATCTTCCCTCAAGTGGTTCACGGGTTCCTAGACACGAACCCGACAATCCGCGAGCAAACAGTGAAATCTATAATACACCTCGCGTCCAAGCTCAACTACAACAACTTGAATGTGGAGGTCCTCAAACACTTCGCCAGACTGCAGTCTAAAGACGACCAGGGCGGTATACGGTGAGTCAATATGATAAACAAGAACTACAGAATATTTTCCATCTATAAACTTTTCAGAAAATATATATAACAAAAAACCAGCACAAGATAGCTCCTACTGTGCATAATGTACGATTATTTTTTTATCTGGAATATAACTCAAATATTTGAACATAATAACTTTGCTTGGGTGGCCTTGTTAGAATCTATATGTGAAAATAATCTTACAAAGTTACAATAAAAAAGCTGTACATTATGTTATGTCTACTCAGCTTTTTTATTATTATTGATTCGTTGACCTCAAGTTCATTGGCCTAGTTGAAGATTGGACTAAATTACAACCGTTGTAATTGGTTATCGTCAAGATCATGTACACACAGATAAAATAGACAATGGGTAATGTCCTCATATTCCAAGTAATTTGTTTATTAGTCCTAGACCGCACTGCGACTAAAATCCGCGCGGTATTTTTTTCGCAATTCCGTAACCCATGGAATCATGATTACCTATGAATGTTTCTGCACTCGCGATTTTAGGGCCACCGCAGACTTGCTACTTTTAGCCACGGAGATCGGCGACCGAGTCGTTTTTCGGAAGCTCGATGCAGCGACTGAACGCTACACCCCGCACACTTGCGGATGCCGGTCGCAGCGATTTTTCATGTTGACTACAGGCTACCGGATCAACATCGGAGCAGTCGCTGCGTCCCATCGCAGGAAGTCGCAAAATCGCGATGCTGCATCGATGCAGTCGCAAAATTGCGCGACTTTGATACTGCGATCGAACGCAGAGAGTCGCCAAAACGCGTTGCAGCATCGATCCAGTCGCATAATCGCCGATGCTAAAAGTAGCAAGTCTGCGGAGGCCCTTAAATTCGCGCAATTTGACAAAGTGCGGCGCGGATTATGTTCGCAATGCGGGCTAGGCATTATCCTTTATGCGGCTTGCAGGACCAACACAACAGTATGTCTGGGCAAGGTGGCAGCGCACCTTCACCCTCAGATCCGGCAGAAGGTGTTGGTGTCTGCGTTCGTGCGCGCCACGCGCGACGCGTTCCCGCCGGCGCGGCAGGCGGGCGTGCTGGCGCTGGCCGCCACGCAGCAGTACTTCCTGCTGGCAGAGGTCGCCAATAGGGTGCTGCCCGCCTTGTGCCCGCTCACTAACGACCCGGAGAAACAAGTATACGCCTACATATACCTATACACATACAAACACATGTACATGTACATATGCCTATTTTTATGGTTCAATCCGTTCGTCTGTCCGTCCGTCCATCTGTCCGTGCTGTACTTCGCCATGACATGTTTTACTAGTATGTGTTAAATGTAAGTAGTGTTAGAAAAAAAATAAAGAAAGAAAACTTTATTGCCACAAGCACAAAAAACTATATTTTTTTTTACAAAAAAAATATACTCATACTGCCAGCCGCAAACGGACCCAATTCAACCTGTAGGGAAGCCCTTCGGCTGGACAGTATTAATCCTTCGCTATTTAATGCGGCATAATATAATCTGATGATATTTTTACAGGTCCGTGACGCAGCTTTTAGAACTATAAAAGGTTTTCTTGGCAAACTAGAAAAAGTATCCGAGGATCCGAGTTTGAAAGAAGGAATGGGTAAGGCACAAATTTTATTACATTACACCTTTTGGTACCTTAACTTATGGCAAGTTTTTTTTTGCATTTCTATACAACACCAGCTTCACAACGGTAGTTAAATAAAACTGTTGTTGCAAAAACATTTTGTCTCACATTTGGTGCCAATTTGTTGGATAGTCCGTGGTGATACGGTCAGCCGCAAAAGCCGCTGAACATTCTCAGTTTTTGAAATCAATTCCACACTTTTGTTGTGGTTAAAAATTTGAAAAATTGTGCACTTTCAGAGAGTTATGTTGCCGACTGTACGTAACCCTCCAATATGAATAAAAATGAAATATAAATGAAGGTATAGTACTACCGCAACCGCTGTGCCGCGCCTTAGAGCCGAGAGCGATGACGGGTAGAGAAGTGGGACGGCGAGAGCGATGAGGCCCCCGTCTCGCCGTTCGCGTACCTAAGGCGCGGTACAGCGCTTGCGGTATACCTATAGTGCATGTGTACATGGTGTTGTGATGTATTGTCGCGTGTAGAGGCGGACGTGCACACGGCGACGCCGTCGCTGAGCAACGCGGCGGCCACGTGGGCGGGCTGGGCCGTCACCGCCGTCACCGCCAAGTTCTACCGCTCGCACTCCGACACGGCGCGCGCGCACCACCCCGCCAAGTCGCTGCTCTCCAAGCCCGGCTCGCTCGGTCAGTCTCTTTACAATTAACCATCAAACCAATGGTCTCTAATATTATCTTCGCGCATTCTTTATAATAAATCAAAAAATTTTGGCGTTTGACATGTTGTCGGCCATCTGTAAGTAGTATTCTGGCCGAAAACATACCAACCGCCAAGAATAGTGTAGTAGAATTATAGTGTTGTGAAAGAGTTTTTATTTTCGTAAAAGTATTAGGGTTACGCCAAAAAAAGAAAGCTCATTAAATAGCACGCGGACGTAGTCATCTTTTTCTAAAATTTACGCGTACGAAGTTGCGGGCACAGTAAGGTACGAGTTCGCAGACAGCAGACGTCATTACAATTTATATGAGACCGACTGACGTCTGCAGTCTGCTGTCTGCCGCTGTCTGCGAACTCGTACCTTAACAATAAATTGGTTGACAGAGCAACCGTCGTCGAGCAGTATGTCGACGACGACGTCATCCGTGACGTCGATGACGTCGCTGGAGCACAGCGAGTCCGCGTCCGACTACGACCCGGAGCACTGGGACATGGCCGCGTGGGGTGAGATCGACTCCAGCGCAGGTAACATTTTTTTTATTTTATTTTTTCAATCTTGTGTTATGTAATACTAGATTGATTACGATTATTTATTTATTCATAAATCACAGAAATTACAATATAGGTAACCACTAGGTATGTGCTTTAGAAATGTCTTCTTCTAAAATGGGGTCTATTTATTGACTGCTTGATGATGGCAATCTGTAAAGAAGAAATGAGAATGTGTTAAATTGAACTAAAATGTCCTTAACTATGGCGGAGGATTATGATTTTGTTGTTTCTTTGTTGCTGCAACTTTTTTATTTTTCGAATGAATTCGGCTCGAAGGACCATGTAAACTTTCGAGATTGTGTCCACCCTGACTATGGACAAGACATATAAGAGGACTTGGTCTAAGCAACCTGGTCCTATGACTCAACAAGGCCCTGACGTCATCAAAGTAGACGTGGCTTAAGTCAGTATGCTGTCGGCGTTCGTCCTGTGCATAGCTCTGCGCATCCCAAATATAATTCTACTTGACACTAGATGGCGACCCTTTCGTCTCTTTTACCATCCTACACTTAGTGACATCCAGTGTGAAAAAGTTAAACTACGTACTAACATCGACATAGAACGAAGCGAGTAGTTTTGCTTATCTACCGGTAGATAGAAAATGGAAAAGTAGGCGTTATCTAACATCCCGTCACCCGCGCGCATCCCGTGCAAATTGTCAAGCGTTGTTTCATAGGGAAATCTAATAAGAACATCTCTTCTATGAGTAATGTTGTTTGTTGTTGCAGGCACGGGCGCGAGCGGCAAGTCGCCGGGCAGCAGCGGCAGCGCGGCGGCGCTGCCCGCGCTGTGCGAGGACGACTGGGACAACGACGAGTGGGGCACGCTGCAGGAGCAACCCGTCAGTACAACACTTTTTTTTTTTAATAGGATTGCGGTGGCAAAAAAGCGTACGGCCCGCCTGATGTTAAGCAGTAGCCTATAGATGCTTACAATACCAAAGGTATTGCTCGCACATTGGCGACCTGAAGGGGAGTGGGATGGAGGGAGGGGGAGGGGGGGTGGTCTTACGGCTCTCACTCATCGTACGAAACGCAGCTGTAATAGCTGCTTTACGCCGATCTTCTGTGAGAGGGTGGTCAATTGGCTACAGCTTGGCTCTACCACCTTCAAAACCTTCTGTACTATTGATAGTACAACTAAGAGTATTAGTCGCCGCTTATTCTAGCTTTGCCCCAACTCGTAATAGGTTTGAATAGTTTTTAGCGTTGTCCTATGCGCTTGTTCACAACTGTAGGATACACCGTGGCCCTTTCGCCAAAGTAATAAAAGAAACTTAATTGACTTTTACACGTGGCACATTAAAAAAAAATAGTGTGTTGGAAATTCTTGCGTATTTTTAACACGACTACGGCGGAGGATTATGATTAAGAAATGTGCCTAGTGCAGATGTGTGTTCTAACTTTGGCAAAGAGGCTACTGCTTATTCCAGTGGGCTAAAAGTACCTATAGTACGTTTTTTTATACTTGTCCTATTTGGTAAGCAAAGATGGCGTCCAGCGGGGCGATTGCGTAACTTTTTTGTCAATGTTTCAATTAGTTTCGTTCATCCTGTGTTGATTATATACGAAATCAATTGAAACATTGACAAAAAGTTACGCAATCGCCCCGCTGGACGCCATCTTTGCTTACCAAATAGGACAAGTATAAAAAAACGTACTATACTGATAATTTTTACCGAATAAATTTGGGCGCGCGTTCTTTCAGTGATGCGATCATAGCATGATTGTAGGAATGTTTTTTGATAAGCGCACCAAAAATCCGACCACCATCTTCTTCTGCCTATCGTATGGTTAGTGACAAACCTAGTGTCGAGAGTTGTTCAAGCCGCCCGAAGGCCTCTGACATGGCATAACGACTGCTGCCTAAATGACAACACCCAGGACCGACTTTTTTACGTGCCTTGCTAAGCACGGAGATGCTCAGTTCAAATGCCACTAAATGGTCACCCATCCCTGACTGAACTTGCCAAGCGTTGCTTAACCTCCGATCGTTTACCGATCAGTGATTGCAGGTGGCTAAAAGTACCATGAAAATACACATTTCGCGATCAACTCTGGAACGCCTCTGAGCCTAAGTTTTTATTTATTTCATAAAAACATACAAACAAAACCGAGCAGTCGGTTTGACTGGGGGATCAAAGATATTAATTAATTTGAAATTAAAATTATATAATAATAATAATAAGTAAATAATTAAAGAACATAGTAACTAGTGATAATAGTAAATTGGAAATTAATAAGTTATGTTATGTATGTATGTCGTCCAGTCAGCCGAGGCGGAATTAGTGAGTCCGTCGGAGACGTGGAACAACTCGCAGTGGCCGGAGCCGCCGCCGCCGCTGAACGCCGCGCACGCCACGTACGTGCGCGGCGGCGGCGCCAGGCTCGAGCACCGGCCCGCCGCCGCCGCGCACCAGAACAGCAACGACTCGCTCGGCGGCGGCTGGGACGACGGCGAGTTCGAGCCCATCGAGGAGGACGCCGACGGTATCACTCTATACCACTTACGGGCTATGCACACGGCCAACTAGCGGCAACTGGCAACTCGCAACTAGCTGTTTTCATATAAAACAATCGTGGCAACTGTTGCTGCAACTGGCAATTGTTGCCTGCAACTGCCAAAAACCCATTAAAAAGTTGATAGTTTCGGCGATAGTTTCGGTTGAAAGTTGCTCCGTGTGCATAGCCACTTAGGGTGTATTTCCACTCACACGGAGCGGACCGTGAATTGCCCAATCACAGTGCTCGAAATCTCCACTCCGCTCTTGACACATCACAGTCCGCCGCTCCGCCCAGCTCCGCATCAAAGGAAACGCAACCTTAGGGACACGAAAAGTACTCGATAACGCCGGATTCCTGTCCCTAATACTACTCCACCAAGCCAAGTAGGAACTCGGATGGAATGCGGCTTCCCCGCCCGCACACCCGTCACCGCCTGCGGTTTCCCGCCCGCCACACCTCCCGCACACCGCCACCGCCACCTTGTACGGGTGACGTCACATTTGACAGGTTCCTAGATGGCTTGGTGGAGTAGTACTAAGTACTAACTACCATAATGGCCTTTAACCTTAACGTCCCACTCATGGACACGGGCCATCCCTCAATGCGATGAGAATTCAGGCCATTATCCACCATGCTGGCCCAGTACGAGTTGGTGGATTTCACTTTTTTTTATAAGTCTATGTGGCTGTCTCTCCTATGTGGCAAAGGTCTCCACTTTTTCTTCCACACCACACTGACCGGCAATTTCACATGCTGAAAAATTGCAGTTTAAGTGCAGTTGATATAACTCAACAAAGAGTTTTATAGTTCCCTACAATTTGTGAATACCTCGACCCCAATCTAAAAATGGTGTGGTTTTCCAGAAAACAATGCATCTAAAATGGACGAGATGAGAAGAAAGCGCGAGGAGCGAAAGCTGCAGCGGCAGCGCGAGATGGAAGCGCGGCGCAGCGCGCGCGGGCAGGGGCCCATGAAGCTCGGCGCCAAGCTGCCCGCCACCGCGCCCGCGCCGCCCTTCTAGGGCATACGACCGATATGTGACAAGTACATTCCTACTGATCCTCCATCCACGGGCTGGCCGTAAAATATCGAAATATCGATATTTTTTCTCGATCAATATCGATCTTTTTTCTCGATAAATGTCGATATTTTCTTTTCAATGAATATCGATATTTACTTCTCGATGAATGTCAATATTTTATTCTCGATGAATATCGATATTTCATCTCGATAAATAACGTATTTTTTACAAAGAGAGCTATGTGTGGCAAATTCCATGACAGCTTCTTTCATGGCTTAATCCAGACCTGACGCTGTCTCACTTTCTGAGGTATGTCCTCCTAGTTAGGAAGAGAGGGCATGAAATAGATATTGAAATCCAATAAGTATATGGAGTGTTATCAAAACTGGAGTGTATCTCTTCAAACAGATTTTTCTCCTAAACGATGAGTACTCATAATGCCGATGTGATAAGGTATTATTCCTTTACGGGTCAATATCTACGTCGCTATGTAGCGAGAGTCTTATCCGAACATTTTGACGATAGCATAGACCGATTCCATCCCTATTAAGATTTCATTAAGAAAATTATCTGCCGATCTTAACATTATTCGCGCTTTCATACGACTGATACGTGATTTTATTTGCATTTCATTGTAGATTAAGTTCTATTATTTATTTAGTGAATATGTTAGACGCGTATCGAAAATGTATTCACATATCTACCAGATTAAAAACTGTACTTACATATATATAAAGCTATTAATGATAGACTCCATGAATTTCAGATTAAATACCATTTTTTATTATTGCATTATATTTATCATCGATCAACGATGCGTATTTTTTATAATTGCCCAAAAGGACATTGATATGAAATTGGACATCTGTGGAAATGACCCCATAATGTTTGATCCTGACCTTTCGATACCTTGATGACGTGTACACGCGTTTAAATAGACCATAATATATACTTTTAGACCACCACTTTTAGTATTTAGCAAGTGTGCAGCTGAGATTAATGACGCATCTATATGTTGGCTGCTGACTTATTCGCCTAGGGTGTATTAACGATTACCAATCGTGTATAGGGTATCCAAAATCGACATCAGAAATACTTTTGCTTGCTGTATGATGCGAAATTTCAAAATTTATAAAGTACCTTTCTTAATTAAACTTTTGAACAGTCCGGGTTATTAGCATTTTTTTTTTTTAGATGCTCGTAGACCGCTAGATTTGAGCATATAGCCTTAACAAAATCCTTTAAAAATGATTGCATTATTATCAGTAGGATAATGTCAACGCCTTCATAATCAGTGTCCTATTTGGAATATGGTCGACATTAGGGAACAAGTATTGTAAATGATATGCACCAAATATAGAGCGCTCAAGTGCGACTAGACGCTGTTAGGCGTATAAAATGAGTATTTTCAATTTGTCCTTAGGAGTGCGTTCGTTACGCTAAACGATTTTTACGTGTTGTGGTGATTTCTAATATACGGATGATTTAGTTTTAAAGCTGTTTATAGGCAAGTGAATAAACTGACAATTTGAATATGCGGTCTGCACTAGCATTAAAGGCATTCTACACGGGCGGATCAACCGCTACACATAGAAATAGGAGCTATAAGGAAAATAGTTACGCACGGCAACTATTTCTTACAGTTCCTTTTATCTGTTGAGTGGTTCATGTGACCGTCAAGGCTATCTATTCTGTTGGTATAACATAATTAAACATCAGATTACATAGGAGTACCAACAGTGGGTTAAAGTCTACTCACTTTTCTGTAAAAAGCTCGGTAATACAATCGATTGCCATGTTTTCGTCTAGCTTGTAACTATGCGTATGATATTCAAAATAAATGTACAGATAATAAGTAAGCTTTTTTCCCTGCGGTGATGGGACTTGTGCAATCGGCAAATGAGGGTGTCAATTCGTTGTAAATGCTTGTATCGTGTGTTGTTGGTGAGTCAGGCCCGCTACTTGAAATTAATATGGATAAAAATCGTATGGCGATCGTATTACATTATCTGGTAACTGTACTATTAGTACTACCGCAACCGCTGCACAGTGGCCGGATTTCGGGGGTTCCCTTTCATAGGATTTTTGAAAATTAAAATGAGTTTTTTGGTACATTTAAGTACACAGTCTCGTTGATAATATCGTAACTTTATATTATCTAGTAGTCATGGATTTTTTATTAGCTATTAACACCATGAAATACGGATTTTTAGATTTCAAATGTATGGAAATGGAATTTGTTTTCCTTATAACTTTTTTGTGTTTCGAGTTGTAAAGCTGAAACTTTTATGTGTTGTTACTGAGTTAGTAACCAAGCCATATGACCTTTGACCTTGACCCGGGACGGTCCTATTCAAGAGATATGAATTTAAGCAAAATGACTGTTTGGTGAAATTTATTCAGGCAATTTATGTTCAAATAATGAGTGTAACAAGCCTTTTTATGTGAATTATTGTTACTGAATCAACCCTACTACTACGACTAGATTGACCTGGACTAAGAAATTTCCCGTTATAAGACTAAAAAATAAAATAAAACACATTTTTATGACTAATATTCAATATTACACATAAGTCGTACAAAACCTACACATTTTGACTAGGTAGGTAGCAGTTGCCACTACCTGCCCCCATTGTCTATTGTTTGTTCCACACACAGGTGTCACCAAATGTCAGGTTTCACTAATTAGGGGTATTAGGGATTAAATAATAAGTCTAATTATTGTGTTGTTATTGTAGGTGAATGTTTATCATACAAGATTCCTGGAAATGACTTAGGGTTCTAAATGAAAGCAGTATAAATGCCAAGAGTACCTTTATTTCGTTTCACTTATAATAACTACTTCGTATTCTAAATGTTCTCCTTTAACAATTTTGACTTGTTCAGTATGGATAGTCTGGTTTAAAATCTCGACGTTTTTGAATTTATGAAGCAAAATTCTTGAAACGAACATATTGTTTATAACTTAAAAGAAAACTATCCAAGAAAATTTTCGGTATGAAACGGGTCTCAACGTGGACATAGTTAAACAAGGTGCAGGTACTATAAATGATGGGAACACTGCACGAAGATTTTTTGAAAATCCCGAAGCAACTGCATAGATAACGGGTGTTGATGAAGAGCTGATCAGAAGATTTGCAGTTATTCTTCAGGTTTGTGGAGAGTTTATTGACGTGGAAAAGTTCCGGCAATATTGTGCTGCAACAGCTCATAAATATGTCGAGCGTACAAAAACTACTCATGCATGGTGCTGATATAATTAAGCAGAATAACTATCCCAATCTGTAAACTCCCTGAAGAGGCCTCTGAAGCACGCAATAAAGATATTAAAAATTTTAGAGCGTGCCACACGCGTAAATTCAGCAGAATCGCAACAAATGAGGATATTATCCACAATTTATTAATGTCTTCTGACCCATTCTTATCAAGTTTTAGACCTAAGATAAGTAAACTTCACCATAAACAACTATCAGATGAAGCCAAATTGTGATCCCTAATACCCCTAATTGGTGAAACCGAAACATCTGGTGACATCTGTGTATGGAACAAACAATAAATATTTCCAGGAATCTTGTATGCCAAACATTCACCTACAATAACAACACAATGATTAGACGATCCTTAATCCCTAATACCCCTAATTAGTGAAACCTGACATTTGGTGACCTGTGTGTGGAACAAACAATAGACAATAGGGGCAGGTAGTGACAACTGCTACCTACCTAGTCAAAATGTGTAGGTTTTGTACTACTTATGTGTAACTCAATGGAATATTGAATATTAGTCATAAAATATGTGTTTTATTTTATTTTTATGTTTATAACGGGGATTTTCTTAGTCCAGGTCAATCTAGTCGTAGTAGTAGAGTTGATTCAGTAACAATAATTCACATTAAAAGGCTTGTTACACTCATTATTTGAACATAAATTGCCTGAATAAATGTCACCAAACAGTCATTTTTCAAAAAATCATATCTCTTGATTAGGACCGTCCCGGGTCAAGGTCAAAGGTCATATGGCTTGGTTACTAACTCAGTAACAATACATAAAAGTTTCAGCTTTACAACTCGAAACACAAAAAAGTTATAAGGAAAACAAATTCCATTTCCATAC
Source organism: Drymonia ruficornis (assembly GCA_947859195.1). Taxonomy (NCBI): domain Eukaryota; kingdom Metazoa; phylum Arthropoda; class Insecta; order Lepidoptera; family Notodontidae; genus Drymonia; species Drymonia ruficornis. Next base: position 6,880,699 of record OX401923.1, read on the forward strand.
ATCTGAAATCTAAAAATCCATATTTCATGGTGTTAATAGCTAATAAAAAATCCGTGACTACTAGATAATTTAATGTTACGATGTTATCAACGAGACTGTGTACTTAAATGTACCAAAACACACATTTTAATTTTCAAAAATCCTATGAAAGGGAAGCCCCGAAATCCGGCCACTGTGCGCTGTGCCGCGCCTTAGGTATGCGCAGGGAGGTGGGAGAGTGGGACGGCGAGAGCGATGACGGGTGGGGAAGTGGGACAGCGAGAGCGATGAGCCCCCCCGTCTCGCCGCTCGCGTACCTAAGGCGCGGTACAGCGCTTGCGGTATACCTATATGATATTTATTTCAAGTACAAGGGGTATCTGTTGCCTACCACTAGTCTGAATAGGGAAAGCAATTTTATATGTATTGTATGTATAAACTATAATTGTGTGTATAGAATATGAACCACCAGACTGAGATGGTCTATGATTTTTAATATGTGTTGTATACATTTTTAAATAATATATTATTGTCAAATCAGATACTATTAACTGTATATCTTTCTAATATAATAATTATCAAACAAGTTATATTGAGATGCAAATAACAGGCACAAATAATTTCACCAATGATTCCCGTACTCTGCAATTTGGTAGCAGCACAACCCTGCCCCCAGATGCATCTTAAATAAAATTGTAAACTAATAAATTTAAACGCAATTCTGCATAGAATGACATTAGGAAGTACGCTTGAACTATCATTGTCTGCCTCGAGCTGATTTGGTTATAATGAATGATATAAAAAAATTAGCCAAGGCAGTCATTTTTTATTGGTACTCACCGACAAATGATTATATTATTATTGGCTTATTGGTATGTGTTAGTACTATACATAGATGTTTCTCGACTTGAAACTTGAAAGTAATCAGTTTAAGTGAGAAAATAATCTAGACTTTTGTTTCCTGATTGTATTTCACGTGGAACTTTGTTAAATGTTTGCTATAAAGGCTGAAAGAGAGCTAGACATAGGACTGACTACGAATATTGTACGAATTGATATTGATGTCATTGAATGTGTGGTAAACGAAATTCTCATTCTATCCGCTAAAATTTACACTTCTGTAAATAAAATTAAAAATTATAATGTACTAGTTTTATTAACTCTCCGATTTCTTCTCCCTATTAAGCGGTCAATCGTTCTCGCTGCGGTGAAATAAAACCAAAGAATAAAGCGAATGGTTTAATGCGAAAGTTGTAATACAAAATGTTAGTTACAATTAAATTTATGTCTTACACATTATTAAGTACACAAACCATAATACAAAATATATGGTTAAAATACGGCCAGCCACACTAGCCTATTAACACTTAAATTAAAGTGGTAGTATGACTGACGAAACTTCCACTAATTATTTAACAACAATAGCATATGTTAGTATTGAGCACGAAAATTAACACAAAAGCAGTGATGAACGCTTATTATAAATGCAACTTATAATATGTGCTAGGACATCCATAAAATCAATTAAACACCCTATCAAACGGAATCATCATCTAACGAGATGATCACTACTCTTGATAGATAGAGAAATTGACCCTGCAACTGTAAACACACAAACCAAACAGAAATCACAACAATCCATTCAATAATTCAACAAGTGCTTCAAGCAGTGCTAAAATTTGAAAAAAATACTTTAAAAAGTAAGTACACAACAAAAGAAAACATAAAAAATAAATAATTTCAAGTTAAAATCTCAGTTACGTAAACAGAAAAGATCCGGCATTCGTGTCACGCGCGATAGTGCAAATAGAAGCCGTATTCAGCCGCCGTATTGGCATAATGCCGTGTGTCCACTGGCAAGAAAACTTGCACAAGTTTACTTGCGCAAGCGACTTCCAATGTGTAAACACTCACGCAAGTGGACTTCTGCGACTTGCCGAACTTGCTGCAAGTCCCACATGTACACGGTTGTGTAAAAATGCAGTCAGTGGAAACACGTCGGCAAGTGACTTCTGCAAGAAATTGCGGAAGTTACTTGCCAGTGGACACACGGCATTAAAGTCGTGGCCGGGCCGTTACTACTCATTTGCAAGATTAAAGCCGGCCGCACATTATAATAAACTTATTGTCAGAAAGACACTCCGTGCGTGCATTTTGTACTGGGTCCCACATACGGCCGAATACTCAAAGGCTACTTAAATATTTAAGTCCCACTTAGCAGTTTGAGACGGCGTTAACTGTAATTTTTTGTATGGCGCGTCAAAGTTAAGCAGCTCTCAAATTTAAGTTGCGTACGAGTATTCGGCCGTTAGTAACAGAAATTAACCGGACCGGTTGGGTTAATAATGTGCGGCCGGCCTGAATACGCTGAAAATTCGACTATAGTGTGCATCGACGGGGTGGCGGCCGGAGCTCAGTGGATGGTGCCGTGAAGTCTGCTGGCGGCTTGTGCCTACTTACAGTTTAGAACGCAGGTCGGATGTCCCAGCGGCTAATTGTCAAGATGGATCGTCGAATCTGCAACAACATGTGTAAAAGTCAAACAACGTATGCAAGCAAACACAGCAAAAGTTTAGAATGGCGGTTCACAGACATTTACGCAGACGCCGCACATACTACGCTGTCCCATTCAATTGCGGCGCTATCGCCGCACTTCACTCAGTCAATCTGCTTATTCTCTCACCCACCCGGGAGGTTCCTACCTGCCTGTGGCGCATGAGGTTTGTTTGACTTAGCGCCTCTAGTACGTAGATAATAATATGATATTACATGACGTTTCTTCAAAAGTTCATAACTAGACTCAACCCCGACTGAGAAGCCCCAAAGAATTCCGAATTTCTCAGAATGCTTAAGTATTTTTCAATTATGTATTATATTTTTTTGTTTTATTTCAGACTTTTGTTGTTTAAACGTATCTTATAGCACTGCAACCTTTCTCATGACCAAGTAGCATCTCATCCAAACGCAAACTAACTTTTGTAGCCATTTTAAATTGGGAAACTGATTTAAACTGTTATACTGTGTTATTATCAAATAGATACATACCTCATGTTCATGGCATTAGAGTTGCCTGGCTCCATCTTATATCCAAGAGTTTCATAGAATTTGATCAGTTTGTCTTTACAGTCCAGGGACATTTTGTAGCAGCCTACCTCCTGGGCTAGTAACGACACTGTCACCACGATTCTGAAATTATTGTAAAATAGAGTTATTTGTTGTATTAGAACTCTATAAATTATATTTATATCGCCAATTTAACACACCAACTGTATGGTCCCAAACTAAGCATCGCGTGTACCATACGATGGACTGGGTGAGATTATTTTTTCATGGACCTGTTTGTCAAACAAGCGTACGGCCCGCCCGATGTTAAGCAGTTACCATAGCCTATAGATGCTTGCAATACCAAAGGCATTCGCACGTTGCCGATCTGAAGAGGGATGGAGGGAGAGGAAGGGGTTGGGCTTCCGGCTCTCCCACTTATGCCTGCTACAGTGAGCCGAGCGACCTACGCGCACTGGATCAAGCAGTCATCAATGTGTAAATACTTACAATTTCCCTAACTGCTTTCCTCTGTACGTATCGTTCACGACAACGTCTTCTAAACGTCCGCGCTGGAAATAGAAATTACAATAATGTTCAACCCATTCAAATAATATTATCATAGGAACCAGATTGGAAATATACCAACATTTTTATACTTGTTTCATATTATTTACCGACATAACTAGAAGAGTCAGCTAGGAAAATATCGTTCCAAATTCGACCTTAGCTGCCTTTTTTATATACAATCCAAATTACCACTCAGTTTTATTGATAACAGGGTTGATTAAAATTAAAGATTTTTAATTTATTGTTTCGATAAGATTTTTGTGTCTCATTCGTCTGGCCTTTTTCCATAGGCTTTGGCTTCAGTATATTCTATAGATTTGGCTTGATTTTACCGATGTTTAAACAGAAGAACTACAATCTAACGGACAACCGATTATTATATAAGTTACATAAGGCCGACCACACACTAGGCAGCTCATCTGCGGCAGCCAATCTGATGTATGATGGCTCAGGAGCCTGCCCACTAGGCGGCAAAGAATTTGCTCAATATTTCTTCTGGCACAGCCTGGCTGCTGGGCTACCTAGTGCGTGCCTAGCCTAATAGCTGTTATTCTCAGATTTCAACGTACCACAGAACAGTTGTGTATAAATTTCTGTTCTACGGTGAGAGTGGCGGCGCCAATCAGCTTCGAAATGCGCGTGTCTTCGATCACGGTGACGTAGTAGCCGCCCGATTGCTTCATCTTCGTGAACCTCTCTGAAACATTATTCATTTTTTGCTTTTATTATAATAGTCTTTTAGTATTCATATCTATAAGTTCTATAGGTTTTTGTCATACAGGCTTGTAGACATGTTTTTTTTTTACCTACATTCCTTAAAATCGCCCACAAAATTATTAAATTACCTAAATTATTCTGTTGCGTTGCGGGTCCTGCTTATTTTGATTCGGATTTTATTCTGCAAAAAGCTCATAACCCGAATGTCATCTCGGCCTGTCGCGGACTATATATTTATGTAAACATTTTTATCGACACAGGTGTGATCGAATGGAAGAGCAATGATTATTTTCTCCACTTGCATTATTAACTAAAGAAATATGAACTTAATGACATAGGAACTGATATTAAAATCGCAAAATGCTATGAGTATAAAACAGGAACGCCAAACAAGGCCTGTGGAAAGGTCATTATCACGCAGCGCCGGTTTCGCGAAGGTCGCGCGGTTAAATGCCAATCGATATGATTAGCATTCCATAGTAGTAATCAGGATCTAATGTAGTATCTAAAATTATAATGAGTCTACTGCCGATATACCTATTTATGTTAAGAGTAAGGTACAATAGTACACAATGGCAGAGCTGCTACTGGCTTGTGTATAGGGACTACTTTACCAAGTCAACTAGGCGCTCGGGTATGTAGATATCAAATGATAATAAGTCAATGATTCCGTGGTCCGTACAACCGTACAACACAACGTAGTGAGTCTGGGCCAATGCGTGGGCACTCCTGTGGCAGTAGCTCCCACTAAGTGGTGGATGGACCGCAGAATCATTGACTTTTAATTATTTGATATTTATACCCGAGCGCCTAGTTGGCTTGGTGGAGTAGTATATAGCATTTATTGTGTGGGTTGTGTACTGATAGCTACCAAGCACACATATTTGCACTAGAACCATTACTAATCTTGCTACCCCACTAGTAGGTGGCGTGCCATTGTTCAGACATTGGCAGCAAGATAACAAATTTAAACCACCTGAATTGTGCGAATTGCAAATTTATAAATACCTATACAATTGCAGCTTTCAAAGAAAAACTTAGTAGAGCATGCAAGAAATGATTACTATTCTGCACTAACACTCGAATGACAATGTTGAAACCACGTCATGTATACACAAATACAAGCATATGAAAATATTACACATAGTTTATTAACACCTTTCAAACTGGCATTCAAGAAATAATAGGTATATTACGTAGGCTTTGGAACAGGTTTCAGTAATACTGGTTTCAGTAGAGATTGCACAGTCAAATACATTCTTGTTGTTGAATTATGTTTGTTAATTTGACGACAGACTACATTTGCTTGGCGCAGTGGTTCGAGCGTAGGCCGCCCAGCTCACAGCATCTGGTAGTTGCGGGTTAGATTCCCGCCAGGGGCAAATTTCGGAAACTGCCTTTTCGTAATTTGCCCTGCTCTGGGTGTCAATGGGATCGCCCCCCGGTATATTGTACGGTACCCATAGTACTCACGTTGCTTAGTTTGGGACCATACAGTTGGTGTGTTCGTCTGGCAATATTTATTTAATCTGTACCAGTTTCTGTCGGGAAGCAATTAACTGTCTCCCATTTCGGATCTATGATCTACTCAAGTGACTTATTCATTAATGGCTGGTGCACACTGAGGATGATAGGTGAAAGCATTTTAATTTTTATTAATTGAATTTAATACTTATCCAATCGACATAAGGTATATATATTTCAATGCTCGGTGATCAACCCTGGAGCAGTTTTCTCAGTGCACCGAAGAGCACACTGGAGCACCTCATTTTTAAGGATTTTTAAGGACCGAATGGATAAGTATTAAATTCGATTGATAAAAATTTAAGTGCTCCCCCTGCCGTCCCCAGTGTGCACCGGCCATAATAAGATTGTCTTTAATCATCCACTACTACTACTTTCCATAGATACTTATACATGGAAGAATTTTTGCCAATCTCTTTGCTATTATCAGTCTAGTAGTATTATAACTGTCGGCTTGCTAGGTAGGTATTACTTGAAAGCAAACTTAAAACTTTAAGGTGTATAGTCAGGCATTTAGAACAAATTGAACAGGTGAATGAGTTTGTGTATCTGGGTTCAAAGTTTACAAGAGATGGAAAGTGTGAGAGTGATATTGAAAGAAGAGTGAATGCAGGAAACATGGTGAATGGAGCTTTGCACTCCTTTATGAACAGTCAGAAGGTGTCTAACAAGGCTCGTTTGGCTGTGCATGGGCGGGTGTTGGTTCCGACACTCATGTACGGAAGTGAAAGTTGGGTATGGCAGAAGAAACATGAAAGCAGAATAAATGCAGTTGAGATGAGAGCGTTAAGAAGTATGATAGGAGTAAAACTGAGTGACAGGATAAGAAATAGTGAGATAAGGAAACGTTGTGGTCTGAAAGATGTAGTGACAAAAATTGAGAAAGGTATGCTGAGATGGTTTGGCCATGTCGAGAGAATGAATGAAGAACGATTGACGAAAAGAGTGTATAAGGCGAGTGTGAATGAAAGTGTTGGAAGGGATAGACCTAGGCTGATGTTCCAAGACCAAATCAGGGACGTCTTGAAAAAAGGCCAGGTCAAGAGTACCCTAAACCGAAGAGCATGTATGAAGGGACTAATGAAAGTGGACGAAGCGAAACAAGTATGTAAGGATCGTAGCAAGTGGAAAGAAGTGGTCTCTGCCTACCCTTACGGGAAACAGGCGTGATTATATGTATGTATGTTTAGAATATGAATGTTACCATCAAACTGCTTCCGTGTGACATTTCCGACACTAGTCAATTGACCGAGGAGCTGCAGGAAGCCCTTATCATAATCCAAGCGCTGTAGGGGCCGCACCACCATCCAATCTTCCCCGGGATTGGCTGCACTGATTTTAGGCTTGAATGTTGCTGGGCTCTTGTTGAAATCCAGACGTTTGAGTATCTCAGGGGGATAGAGGTACTCGGATGACTTGCCATCCTAAAAAAAATTGGGTATTTCTTCATATCAAGCAAGCATTCATTTTAGTAAGTTATTGATACCTTTTGGCATGTTATCATTATGTATGTATTATGTATCTCCGTATAATGTGCCTAACATTGAAAATATAACCTTGCCGTATTTTGAAAACAAATGATATCCATTTAAAAAAAAAATATCAATAAATCTCCCACAAGTAAACCCATTTTAAAACATATTATCATTAAATCTCCCACAAGTTAACGGATCAGTTAATGCAATGTTGGTGTTCAAATTAAAGTACCTAATTGTAACATAATGTAAATACTGATTACATACTTTAAAATTATCTTATCAACTGAGATTTCAAAGATAGATATTCTATATACTTATTTTTAGGTGGCATTGTGACCGATACCATGTCAATGTTTGTTAATAAAGAATAATAAAGCCTTTTTTTTATCATATTTATAATGTCGTATTAAGCTGTGCTTTTAACCCAGGAAACAAAGAAATGTTGAGACAGCCTGTATGGGCTGCAGTACCTATATTGTCTACAGCTTGGCTCTACCACTATGTGAAATACTACTATTATAAAAAAATAGCAGCACGTAATTTCTGTGTAAGGGTACAAGAAGTGCAATACCAAGTTTTATAGGGTATATTTATCACTTACATACAAACAAAAGTACCTAACAAAATGGTTTTTTTTAATGTGGGTAGACAAGCATTATATGTAATAGAATAAAAAAAAAGTAGAGCAAAGTGTAATATATGTTATAATATGTATCTACTAAAGGAGACTTACCCCATTCTGATTGAATTTCTCCATACCCATTTTCACTATACGTTTGCGATTGTTAAAAAATTAATGGATCATAATTTAGTAAATATTATATTGACTACGTAAATACAATGAAATAAGCAAACCAAGCCACTTGTACACGTGGCTCCGATGCTCCGAATATACACTCACTCTGCTGCTGGTGATTACACAGACATGTCCCACGGAAATTCAAAAGAATTTTGAAAGTAAAAGCAAAGTAACATAACCTTGACCGACGTGCCCATATGATATGTATGACAGACAGGCTTGCTTCTTGACAATTTGCTTGACAAATGACAGAAACAGGACAGCCGTATGGTGCGTTCCATTCACTATTAATTTTGTAATTTTCGTTCATAAATGTCGTCCCACTCGAACCAACTTGTACTGAAAGTGATCATTATTATCGTTTTTAACTGTTTTTGTGGACGAAAATAACAAAATTAACAGTGAATGGAACGCACCAAAAGAGCCAAAGATAGATAGAGGGATGAGTCTAAATTTAATAAGCTGCTATATTAACACTGCTAGATTTATTTAGTGTCAACACCTGTTAAATAAATTCTAAGATAGGTGTTAAATATAACAGTCACAAGTACCTATATTTACGTGTTACGTTATCTAGGTAATGAGTGCTGTGAGTGAAATTTCAATTATTGGTGTAGTGTATTACAAAAAGTACTCGAATATGGATATTCAACGGCAAAAAAAGTGAATTATGGTTTTTTTTTACCGTTAGGAATACCGTAAAAAATGGAATGAATTTATAATGTTAACAGTCTGTATTTGGTTAAATTTAGCAGTTGCTAATAATAGCTATTAATTTTAATTTTTAAATTTAAATATGATAAGCATTAGCATTTAGCAGTTTTTTTTTAACGTTTAAGCCCATCCCTTCAACATATGTTATCTGTCATTGTCAGTCGTCAAGTCAGTCGATCACTAGTTTTTTTTAAATGTTTTATTGCCAGTGTTGCCCGTTTATATGACAATTATGGGGGCGTACCATAATTTGGAATCAGTATTTAGTGTCGTATGGATAGAACCCATACTGCCGCCTTAAACGGCTGAGTGTCACTTTATGACATCTTAGGAGGCCATAACACATGCAATCAGTGTGCTTGAAAAGCGAATAACTGCAATATAGTAAATAGTTTGGCTTAATGCCAAGTGTCCACTGGCAACTTCCGCAATTTCTTGCAGAAGTCAACAGTGTGACCGTTTTAAAAAAAGGTGATCAACTAAAACAATAAGATTGTCAGTACTAAGAAATACTAAAATACATGCAGAATTACACTAAAATAAATCACATAATTGCAATTATGAAATTGTATCGTAAATCTTCATTTTGTGGAGACAAAATTGTATTGACTGAATATACCAAAAACAGTCACACTGGAAGTCAATTGCCGACTTGTTTTCACTGACTGCAATTTTACACAACCGTGTACACGTGGGGCTTGCAGCAAGTTCGGCAAGTCGCAGAAGTCCACTTGCGCGAGCGTTTACACATTGGAAGTCGCTTGCGCAAGTAAACTTGTGCAAGATTTCTTGCCAGTGGACACTTGGCATAAAAAAGACAAAAAATATTATGCTGTACTATAATTTCAACAAATGCGACAATTTATTGGTCTGTGGACAATTTCAATTGTCGGATATGGCAGCACTGGTTACTTTTGAGGTTATGTTGTTATTGATGAAATATTTAATCCTCAAAAATAATTTATTAGACTTCATAGTTGTAATAAGTCACATTTATTGAAAAAAGGAGAAAGGGGCCCATGAAGCCTAAAGCCGTAGGAGTTTCTGTGTAAAATGGCTTTCTGTAGAGTGAATGCATTTACGAAATTTATTAATAATCATCGCCAATACGTAACTTTATGCAAAACTATTAATAAAAACAACAACTTACACAATTTGAATTCAGTAATAATTAGTTCACAACGTTCGTTATTCTGGGAAAAGGACAGGAAAGGTGGTTACAATACAGAGAAGAAATTATCAAACTTAGAACATCTGAAGATTGGTTTCAAAGAACTGAAGCATGAACTAAAATTGTTTAAGCAAGAAATGGTTGATTTAATCCAAACTGACCCACTGCTAATTTCTAGACCAGGTAAGAATTTATTATTATTATTTTGTAGAGCATAGGAACATGCAAGCCTTTCAAGCCGCCTGTTCAGATCCAACGAAATCTTATTTTCATCACAGCAATACTTATTATTAGAATAGTACATGGGGGAGGATTTGAACACCATCATACACAACACTTTAATCTGGTGATACCTTGTTATTACTCTGCTCAACTACAACAGCTGGCTGGAACCGCAAGACCCATTCTGCTAGGTACCAGTGAATTTCTCCAACCACTGTCTCAGGCATGACATACATTTGCTGCGTTCCATTCACCGTAATTTATGCTATTGTCGTCCACAAAAACTGTTAAAAACGATAATAATGATCACTTTCAGTACAAGTTACTGCGAGTGGAACAAGATATGTGATTGAAAATAACGAAAATTACAAAATTAACAGTGAGTGGAACGCACCAATTGCCATCTACATATTATGATTATGATCTAAAATGTTGATGTACATGTCGCCTACATTAGAATCCAGTGTAAACCACTAATATTCAAGAAAAGTTTGTAAAAAAAATTGCAGTTTTTCAGTATAATTTTTCAAAATTGGCAGGAAAATCAAAATTTGAAACACCTGTAGTAACATGAATGTACTCTGTTTGAACTCACCACAATAGTACCACTGTAGGTGCCTATGTGCTGTTGTCCGGCGCGGGGCGCCGCACTGTGGGCTGAAAATCGAGCTTCATACTACTTTAATTTTTTTTTCTCTTTTTTATTTTTTTTTGCTTTTGATAAGCTTCTAATGCCGTCAGCAATCATGAATATATATAAGGAATATAATTTCGTAGGTCTACTAAATTATATTTAAAAAAAAAATGAAAATTTTGTATGGTGCCAAAGTAATAAATCCAAATATCTTCAAAACCGCTGTGTTAACCGTTATATCCTTACCAATGGCTGTTCTACAAATTATTTGTAATATTTGGCAACGGTAAGAACCGCAGTTGTTACCGTTATATAATATACATAAAAAAATTACAAAAAATTTGTAGAACAGCCATCTGTAAGGATATAACGGTTTACACAGCGGTTTTGAAGGTATTTGGATTTATTACTTTGGAGCCATACAAAATTCTCATTTTTTATTATTATTTTTTAGTATACCTATGAAATTATATTCTTTATTCATGACTGCTGAAGGCATTAGAAGCTTATGAAAAGCAAAAAAAAAAAAAAAAGTTTATAGTACTATGAAACTCGATTTTCAGCCCACGGTGCGCCGCCCGCGGTGGCTGCGGCCTTGGCGGTACGTATACCGAGACACTGTGAATAACGCCCTATAGAGCCTGGCCGCATTGCGATTAAACTACCGCGCTGTTTATTTACAGCGTATGGAATTTCACCTAACGTGCACTGCGATTAAATTTCCGAAATGATACCAACTCTCAAAAATACTTGTCCCTAAAGCTCAAGTCAAAAACCCCTAAAATCTCTACAATTACTAGAAAGAAATATTAAGAAAATATTAATAATTAGTTAATAGTATTCTGTAATATTATATTGTTTATGAATCGTTCAAAAAAATATAAATTTGGAGCGTTACCACCGCCCCACTTATTTGCCCCCTAAATTTGTGAGGGTAACCCGTAAGTTGGCTGGCATCACTGACTGACCCTCAGCCCCCCGCCACCCGCTCCCGTGTGGTTTTTTCCGCAATGCGGTAAGCGCCATACAACTTCATACTGCACAAAATATCCCGCGGTTTTAAAACCGAACTTGCCGTTTTAAAAACGCGTCGCGCCGCGCCGCGTTTAATCTGTATCGAACCGCAGATTTTTCTACAGCGCGGATTTAAAACCGCAAGTGCGGATACATTCATATGATTTGTTATTTCGTTCAAGATATGATTCCATGGGACACAGAATTGCGCGGTTGTAACAGCGCTGTTTTTAACCGCAATGCGGCTTAGGCCTTATTCGATTTTATAAAGTTATCGAAATTTTTTACCTGTGGCAAACCAGCCAATCAAGAATCCATGTTCGAATGTTTTTAAAAGTCAAATGTCAATCAATGTTGTCAAATAAAACCACCAAACTTCAAATCAAACAACCGTTGAGATCGTTGAGCGAAAAATATTTTTTATTTTGTGTCTTTCTGCTTTGTATGTGTATATTTCGTGATAAAAAGAATAAAAAACAGTTATCTAACAACCATTGTACATATAATTGAAACAAAGATTCAATACACCATAGGCGAATGTTTTCAAATAACAGTGATTCTTCTTTTGTGCCTACTGACATTAAAAATAGCATTTATCAGAGATTTCAAAACCTTCTGGGACGTGGGATGGAGACCCATAGTGATAAAACCGACATGTTATCTTCCAAAGCGAGTACTGGCGCTTCTGATGATAGTTTCATCACGTCGGTATCATCAGTGGGCGATCTCATGGCCATGTCGCCGACGCGCTCGAAAGACTTCTCGGACGAGACCAGCGACCTCCTCACCGGCCCTGAATTCGATAGCATCTGTGATGTAACCATGAAAGAAATACCAACGACAGATGATCTATTCATTGATGCAAACAGCTTAGACTATCTCGTCAAGTGCGCGGAATCGAATCGAAATCATAATCATATAGACCGTGGGAAAGAAAGTTTATTCGTCAAATTCGATCCACTGTATGCCAGACACAAATTGCTAAGTAATTCAAGTTCTACGCATACGGTATCAGTCGTTGACTCTTCAGAATGTGATGTGGGCTATGAAACTGGCAGTACAGCGTCGGTGTTCACGGACAACAATGTCGCGACGCCCAAGCACTCGCTATCAACCGGATCGATACCATCGGTGAATGGGAAAGACAAACCTATGCAAGTTGTGCCACCAGTTGTTAATAGTGGAATACCTAAATCAAATGGATCCTCACGAGCTCCTGGGCTCATGCGCAGTCTATCCGCTATCCTGACACCCACTCGAGTTGCTACTGAGAGACTGATAAGCATATCTGGCAGCACTCCCCCTGTGGCCGCACCGAGAAGTCCTCGCTATCGTAATTTCAGTTCTCAAGAGTTTGACCACCTTCATTCCTTGAGGATTATACTTCAACAGCAAGATCAAGAGGTACAGCAGTTGAGGCAGGAAAATAGAGAACTAAATAATTCCTTAAAAGACATGGAACACAATTATTCATCAAAAATAGAATCTTTGGAAGATAAAGTAAAGAAATTGACCGAGGAAAGGGACAAATATTGTGACAAGGACAACAAACTACTTCAACAAATTCATGAAAAGAACATAAACAATAAACAGATGTGTATTGTGATGGAGGAATATGAGAAGACTATTTCTTCATTGATCGAGGAGCAGCAGCGAGACCGAATAACCAGTCAAGGAACTCTGGATAAACTAACAACTGAACGAGATCAGGCTCTGGACCATCTCGCTCACATGGAGAGCTCTTTCAACGATCTCCTGAGCAAATATGAAAAATGCAAGAGTGTGATACTAGAAACTAAAGAAAGGGAGAAAGCATATGAAGAGAACATTTCAGAGCAAAAGGCAGCCTTAAATAAATATGAAGAGCTCTACAGTAACCTCAAGCAAGTAACGTCCGAAGCACTGGCCAAGGCCAATGAAACACTCGCCAATATGAAGAAGCTCCACAGTGTTGACATAACTAAGCTGAGCATAACAGTGAAAAAGCATGAGATCACAATTGCGTCACTGCAAGAATCATTGGCTCAGAGAACAAGAGATAATGAGGAATTGATGAGATTGAATGATCAACTTATTAGTGAAGTCCACTGAATTGTTACAAATTGTTTTGTTAATTTAATCTGGTGCTCTGTATTTTGCTTGAGTAGGTTCTTAAGCTCTTTTTCTAAGTGGACTCCTTAACTGTAATGAATCTCAACTTTAGATTTATACTTTTATTAGATTTTGACATTTGTTTATTTAAATTTTGCCATTTGTTTTCAATTGAATGACCCTGTTTATTCTTGAGTTTAGACCATATTTTATAAGTATTATAACTTGGTAATATACCTGTATTTGACCTTTATTTATGTAATAATTAGATCATAGTAGACATGAGTGAGCCGAGCTGGCTACTACCTTGTACTTCACTCCCCTATTATGTTTTATGTTTTAATTGTAATAAAATTAAATGGTTGTGGAATTACTGCTCGAGGCAGACATAAACCATAATAATTTATTGTGCATTGTTTGAAAATGATTTATAAACAAATATTAAACTTTTCTGATATTTAGATTATGGTTTGAGTCTGCCATATCATTTTAATATGGTACTTATCTTATTGGGTATATGTTGGGGAAATTGTATTCATCATCCTGCCCAAATTATACTGTGTGTGACAGACAATAAGTTGTTTACTCATACTGTAAAACATGGTACTGCATCACTAGTATGTTATAAATATTTTAGAATGCAGTGTTGGGGTGCATAATGTCAATCATCTAATAATTATGTAAAATACATACCCGACAATGCAATTGTTCTTATAATAATAAAATAACAAACATGTGAAAATAGAAAGTTATATATTTATTTTAAAAGTATAATTTGATTTCTTTCGGCTGGACAGTTGTATTAGGTAGGTAGGTGGTAAAAATTAGGTAGCTTCTGTATAATTTAATACCAAAATTTTAATTAGAACTAAATTATTTTTATAACAATCCTCACCAGTAATGTTATAATTTCTTATTCATTTCATTCCATATAAAATGATGTATTTAATATGGGTACAATTAGACAAGACTGTTAAAACTTAGCATTTAGGACTTTGTAACAGTATTCGTCCACGCAACTACAATATAATTATATAATAAAAACACTGTTGTTATTGAGTATGTATGGTATTTACTCTAAATTATTTGGATGTATCGACTAACGGCAGACAATAAATTTGAGTATGAGTACTTATATTATTCGTTTTAATTATTGTTAATACATAACCCTATAACGTTAATTAGTAGTAAGTACTAATTATAACGCCACATATCCACTAGCTTTGGGGGCGTCCATAAATTACGTGAGGCATTTATGGGGGGAGGGGGTCGAGCAAAATCTCATCAAATCTCACGTGGGGGAGAGGGGGGGTCTCGGCAAATCTCACGTAATTTTTTTTACCGCAAGAAACAGTGTAAAATTGCAAGAAAAAAGGGTTAATTTTTTTTAAACTAAACTTAACTAACTTTTTTTTGGCAAATTAGTAAAACATGTTTCTCCTCTATAATAAAGCTTTTGAAAAATCGCACGTGAGATTAGAGGGGGAGGGAGGGGGTCGAGCAAAATCTCACGAAATCTCAGCAAGGGGGGAGGGGGGTCGAAAAATCTCAAAAATCACCTCACGTAATTTATGGACGCCCCCTTTGCTGATGTATCGAGCAGTCAAGATGGACAAGAAATGTGTACCTAAAATTAATCTATGCTACTATAGATCTATTAGGCTCGGCCCAAACGGGCAACCGACCACATCCAGCGGTGGCCAGCGACAAGCAGCTCACACGCTTTTTCATGCATTTTGTAGAAACTCGCCGCACACGTGTGGCAGCAGTGTCCGCGACTGTGAACTGCTTGTCGTTGGCCACGGGTGGCTGTGGTCGGCACGTTTGCGCCGAGCCTTATTGTAGCGATAAATTTTAACAAAATCATCTTCAATTACCCACTGACAGCACAATTACAGTTTGCATAGAAATATATCAAACAACTCAATTGCTTTCAGGTGAGATAGACTTGCTATGGTGTTTTAACGAGCCCACTGTTCTGGACCAATTCGTGACGACCAGCGACAGCGACCACAACGAAGGATTCAGTAAATGCAGCTTCGAGATGATCAGCGCGGGCCGCGCGCGCTTTCATGGCTACCTCGATGTTCGGGTGCCTAAAGACGGACGCATCAAGAAGGCTGGCTACTGCGCGATTAGGTCACTTAGGACTAGAGTAAGTTTTTTATATAGTCGTTTTATGGGGTTCCGTACCCAAAGGGTGCCAACGGAACCCTATTACTAACCCTACGCTGTCCGTCTGTCTATCTGTCTGTCCGTCTGTCAGCGGGCTGTATCTCACGAACCGTAATAGGTAGAGAGTTGAAATTTTCACAGAATGTGTATTTCTGTTGCCGCTACAACAACAAATACTAAAAATTGAATAAAATAAAGGAGGTCCCCATAGAATAAACTTGATATATTCGACGTTTTTATTCTACGGTGGTAGGTACGGAACCCTTTATGTGCGAGTCCGACACGCACTTGGCCGGTTTTTTATATATAACCCAGCAAGCAAATAAACGTACGGCCAGACTGTATGCAGTTATTATAGCCTTTAGATGATTGCCATACTAAAAAACCGGCCAAGTGCGTGTCGGACTCGCTGCTGTGATGTGCTTTAGACTGAGGAGCTACGCCCGGTTCATACCATACGTTATATTAAATCATAATCTTTTGCTTCTCATAGAGAAGCATTTGAACTAAGGGCCTTATCCCACTGGTGGTTTGCGAGCGGCTTGCGAACTAATTTTACCGATCAACGCATGGGTGCTAGTGTGCGGCAAAATCGTCACTTATTATCAACTGCTAGTAAGATGAAGCCTTAAATAATAACGAAATTTAACTTGTTTGCAGAAATCGTTCAAACGTGCGTCTACATACGATTGGCATCTCTACAATACCCTCGTGCTCAAAATCAGAGGAGATGGGAGGTCCTATCTGCTTAACATCTCTTGTGAAGGGTACTATGATATAACATGGAACGATATCTATCACTACGTGCTGTACACGAGGGGTGGTCCTTATTGGCAAATAGCTAAGGTTCGTTTTGCAAAAACTTTTACTAACAAAACAGTAGTGTGCAAACTGCAGACCAAGGCCACGAAGTCCACATAATACCTACCTAATAATAAAAGACTACCAATTTTCGATGACCGCTAGGCGCAGTGGTTTGAGCGCTGGCTGCTCGGCTCACTGTATCGGGTGGTTGCGGGTTCGATTCCCGTCAGAGGCAAATTTCGGACACGGACATTTTCTTAAGTTGCCCTGGTCTGGGTGTCACTGGGATCGCCCCCAGTCCATTGTATAGTAGTCATAGCACAAGCGTTATTTAGTTTGGGACCATACAGTTGGTGTGTAATGTAAGTGGGGATATTATTTTATTAACGTATTATTACTTCTGCTTGTTTTTAGATACCCTTTTCAAAATTCGTATTAGGATCTAAGGGGCGGCTACAGGACAAACAAGTTAGGATGCGATTTGATAGAGTGACACACTTCGGTATATCATGCGGAGATAAAATCAATGGAAGATTTGATTTAGAAATTGAGTACGTCGGTAAGTGTTACAAATAGTACAAAAACAAATAGTACGCAAGGTTCTATGATGGCAACACGAAAAATCTACCTAATCATTTATTGTTCATTGTTTACAGGTTTGGAGTTTGATCCGACTCATGAAGAAGAATTTGCATATGAAATGTATAAAACGGATAAATACATCGTTGGAGTTTAATTATTACTTAACTTAATAAATTATGTAAGCATAGTACTTGTCGACCTTTTAATTAATTTTTCTCTACCTTTCTGCATCCATGATTTAAAGAAATGTAGGATTTGGTGCAAAATTCAGGTACATAAAACGATGGCCTTTCCTTAGATGATGATGTGGTAAGGTCCAAGGGCCTATGTCTCTGCAACTAGGTACATAATTATTAGTAATCAATCAATCACGATCGTAGGCCGCTCGGCTCACTGCATCGGGTGTTTGCGGGTTCGATTCCCGCCAGAAGCAAATTCGGAAAAGCCTTGTCATAATTTTCCCTGGCCTGAGCGGAGGTAAGATTTTATGCAGAAGTTCCACATTTGCGGAGGCGGAACGGAATCGTGGTTCCGTTACATACAATCCTATTTTGGACTATATTTAGATTTTGTACAGATTTATACATTAGACATTGTCAGATGATTCGCTTCGGCATGGCAACATTGATACATGTTTTAAAAAAACTGGCTTTTTGGCGGGAGGTGGAAAAGTCATGTTGTCATTTTTGTTTTAATTTCTAAAACTTGTGTTTTCGTGTATTATAGTGTGTAATATTGGTGGAATATTAACCATTATATGGTCATAAATGTGCGTGAGTGTGGGCAATTGGAACAAAAGTGATGAAACATGATTTTCGGCTTCTCACAAGAAGTCTAGTAATTTGTCAGTAAAGTATCCGCCACTTTACTGATAGGGTTCGGGGGGGTAGAAATAAGGTAGTTATAAGGTAGATTTAAGGTAGTTATAAGGTAGAATTAAGAAAAAAATGTAATAAAAGTATACTGATGTTAGGCTCCAAAGGGCTAGTTCCCAGGGGCCGTAAAACTTATCTTTAAAAAAAAAATTAAAAAAAACTACCATTCTCTTTGGAATCTGAATCTACTATTCTCTATGGAAATTACTGACTGACTGATGTCATCGTCGTGATCATCGTTATTTTCCTTGATATTGTGCAGTGGATGTTTATTATTAGTAATATTGTAGACATATAGTTGCTTGGGTTTTATAAACATCAGTAAGAACTATCTGGTTAGTGTTACGTGAAGTGCACAGTGGCCCGTGGATATTGTGGTAGGTTATCGACCAACGTAAATTGTTACTATAATGTTCCTATTCATTGCACCTTGCGTGGGATGTGGACAATTTTACTTAATTTACGCTTTAGATAATATTTTCAAGTACATTTGAGCGCAAGATAGTGCTCCAAAGTTAAGAAATGCTAGTTAAACCAACTCATTGTTGAACATTTCATTATGCTTTGACAAATTGCCCAAAGTACTTCATTTTATGTGTTTTTGTATTCCAGGTGAGACCATGTAAAAAAATTCGATAGAAAGGCTAAAGATTTTGGGAATAGTGCAAACGGTGTGCAGTACCATGTCAGGTACAGAGCAAAATATAGTGAACTCTTTGCAACAATTATCCGTGCAACCAAACATTAGTGGCCCTACTGAGAAACCTACTCAAGTAGTAACTCCCGCTGTAAATAGGAGTCAGCCGTCATCTGCAACTAAAGCAAACCCTGTGAAAACAAACACAGTCTCTCCAGCTATAGCTACAATAGATCGACTTCTCTCTCTGGGAGCTAACATTCCACCACCGCCACCAGTCATCACAAGGCCCTCGGACATGGATCCCCATACTGTGGAACAGTTGCGTGCTGTCAAAGAGCTACTCACAGCTCAGGAAGAAGAAGCACAGAACTTGAGAGATATCAATCATGAACTACAAGAGAGATTAGAAGAATGTGAAGCAAAAATAAAAAAGTTATCAGACCAAAATGAAGAGTATGTGGAGAAAGAGAAAACTCTCTCCCAGCGTGTAGCAGAGAAGGTGAGGAACAATAAACAAATGAGTGTTGTTATGGAAGAGTATGAACGCACTATCTCTTCTCTTATTGGAGAAAGAGAGGCAGAAGGTAAGAGATGGACAGAAGAGAGGGTCACTTTGGTACGAGAGAGAGATGAAGCGGCGGCTCATCTAGCGTCTATGGAACATGCTTTTAATGATGTCCACACTAAATATGAGAGATGTAAAGTTATTATTCAAGGATATAAAAGCAATGAGGAAACTTTGAAGAGAACAGTCGACGATAATAATGATTCCATACAGAAATTAGAGGCGAGGTATGAAACCTTACGTCAGCATGCTATGCAACAGCTCAACAAAGCTAATTCAGAGCTGGATTCAGTAAAGAAAACCCACCAGGCAGAGATTCTTAAACTAAATGCTATGCTGAAAAAGAGTGAAGTGCATGCTTCCTCATTGCAAGAGTCATTGGCACAGAAGATTAAAGACAATGAAGAACTCACAGCTATCTGTGATGAATTGATCAATAAGGTTGGATAAAGTATTTGGTCACTCCATTGATATACTCACTCAAATTTAATTTACATACTAACATGCATTTTGTATTTATATGCAGACGACTACTACATATACCTATTAACTCTAATGTCATTATTACACCTATGAGAACTTCATGAATGAATCTAGAACTGTTACCAATTTTCTAAAATTAATTATACATTTTGTTATATTACAGTATGTATTATAGTATTTTTGTAATATGTGCAATCACCTGTCTCACTTTTTGTACAATTTTTATAATTTTAAGACTTATTTTTTATACCCGTGACATTTGAATGGTGAAATTTTGTTCTGCAATATCTGTTTAATTTGGTGCCTGAACACTTAGTGTGTATGTAATGAGCTCCTGATAGTATTATTATACATAGAAGTGATGAGCCCCTCTTGTGGAGCCTATTGGCATTATTTACTCATTTTTATGACTGCCTGGTAATGTTTACTTGGATTCAAACAATACTGTCATTTATCCAAAGATATATTGTTGGAGCCTGGAGTACTCCTGACTGTCCTCAAGGAGCATGATCACGACATGAAATATATTATATGGTCACTACTTATAGGTACTTCTTGCAAACCCTAGCTGCCATATTTGATTTTGAAATTTCTTTGTGTATAAAACTGTAATTATAGAAAGCTATAAGAGTGCTTAAAATATAATTTAAATAATCTACTTGATACTACTATTAATTAAACTAAGTTTAGTTGCTAAACTCTATTCAGTTTTCAAGGCTAGGTTCTCTTTCTCTATTTATGTACCCTTTCCTTCATATTTTGAAACAATATTATTAGACCAATATTTCCTACTTCAATTACTATGTATAAAGGATTTATTTATTTTAATTCAATAACAACAATAATTATTAGTGGATTAATTTTAAAAAAAACAATATGAAAGGGAAACATAGTTTCATACTTCTGTAATAAGTCTAACAAGTTAAGTCACCTATGGCAAATCAGTAATAAAGTGAAATGTTGTATACAATAATATAGTAGAGATCCAAGCAATCAACATATAATAATCATATAGATACTATACTGTATATTCCATTATGTGATAATGTGATAAGCATGTAAATTGCTTGACTGCAATTTTGTTATTGAGGTGGCTAAACTTGTATAAACTATAGGTAATTCGAAATATGT
Source organism: Drymonia ruficornis (assembly GCA_947859195.1). Classification (NCBI taxonomy): domain Eukaryota; kingdom Metazoa; phylum Arthropoda; class Insecta; order Lepidoptera; family Notodontidae; genus Drymonia; species Drymonia ruficornis. Next base: position 6,901,909 of record OX401923.1, read on the forward strand.
ACCAAAAAAAATAATGAGTCATTCTTATAAAAATCATTATAATTCAGCAGTTGGACTGATTTAGATTTATGTATTTATTTTGTAAACAAATATGAGTATTTGAGACTTTGACATTAGTATGTGCCTTTGGAAATTCAATCTTCACCATCCATTTTTATTCAGTCCATGACTTTGAGATTCTTAAAACATGTTTAAAACTAGGATTCATCGCCTGCTGCTTAAGTGATATAGTTGCTTTTCGTATGCATACCTCAGTACTTTCATAAATACTTTGGCCTGAAAGTGTAATTTAAATGCAAGTTAACTTGTATCTAACTACTAAAATCTCTAACAAAAACATGTCAACATTCCACAATATTATGTTTGTAGATTTTTAACTATCTCATTAACTTGACATTGATCATTATAGTGACTAATAAAGTCTTAAGTGAAACTTGATGTTTTGAAATAGAATTATAAGTACTTTACACCCTCGTAAATTTTTCATTTATCCGTTATGGCTATTTTAATTCATGTAGAATAAGCGTAAAATAATTATTTTGTTATAATACTGCGTATTTTTTTATAATTTTGAATATTTTTGTCATATAAATTAACTACAATTTATTCATATGAATAGAATGAAAAAATAAATTGTTTCCATTTGTACATTACCTTGTTGGTGTTATTTATTTTTAGATAGGTGAGTGAACAGAAATAGCTATTGTATAATAATAATTTATTTACTTAATTCAATCTTAAATATATTTCAGTATATATTTAACTCAAACACTTTGGAAGACTATACACTTTTATAACACTAGTCAATCAAACTCGGGACTTTCTCTTGAGGAATTTATATGTGTCCTTACTAACTAAATAACTGATGGCCGAGACGACAGTAGATGCAGCAGTGACTCCAAATAAAGCCTGTAGAGCTGGGTGGTCCACAAATCCAAATACTGGCGAGGCTAGTGTGGTGCCCACCTGTAACAAGAAAATCACAACTTAAAATGTAAAGTGAGTTAGAAAATGCGATAGTTGGAGGATGTCCCTTAAAATGTGTACCTAAATGTATTGATAACAAAATGTTTGAAACTCACCAATACAAGCTGCACTGCAGTGTTCACCTTACTAATGAATGTCGGGGCCAGCTGAACCGTGGCATATGTCACATCAAAATATCTACTCAGAGTTCTCTGAAAATAAACATGAACATTTTGTCATCCAATTTATAATTGTTATACATTTAATTGCTCTTTTTATTATGTAATTGTAGTAAATATATTGGTTGTAATTCAGCTAAGAATGTAGGCCTTCATAAAAAGAAATGGTAAGAAAAAATATAGAACCAACGCAAATATTCTGTAGAAATAGTAACTTACAGGTGGAGGTAAACTCATATATCTGATTACAAAGGCAGCCACCACTAGCATAGCATCTCGCCCCACTATCAGCAGGGTCAGGGGCAGGGGTATAAGATTCTGATATGTGAGTGTGATGAATAGTGTTGCTATAAGCACTTTGTCTGCCATGGGGTCGAGGAATGAGCCCATTTTTGTTGATTGGCCTTTCCAGGTTCTTGCTATCCAGCCATCTAACTGTAAGAATGAAAAACATAATTAGAAACCAACTTTTTAATATATATTTTTTTGTTAGCCTATAGGGCTGTCCCACTCGTGGGCAAAGGCCTCCCCTTTTTTCTTCCACACCAATCTGTCCATGGCAATTTCCGGCCACGTCTTTCCCATAAAAGTGTCCAGGTCATCTCGCCACCTTCTCCTGGGTCGACCTCGACGGCGACGGCCATTGGCAGGTATCCAGCTGGTGCTGATATTAGCCCACCTTTGCGGATCCATGCGTGCAACGTGACCGGCCCACTCCCACTTCAACTTTCTTGCTCATGTCCATGATGCGAGTTTTGCCCGCAGGATAATAATAATAATAACCATTTAATTCAACAATGGCTCATATTATAAATACCTTAAAGACTAACATACATATTATATTAACAATAACTTATAAATTATGTACATTTCACTGTATACGGTCCAGTGGCAATTGTCCCTGGAAACACCGGAACACCACGCGTTCAGAAGTTCTCCATGACGAGGTGCAGATAACAAGTCGGTATTAGCACCACAAACGCCTATCATGCTATGCCTCATTTATCATGCTAGTTCACTATATGGTGCCTGTCCACAATCCGTGCCAAGTGGCTGCGGCGCGGTGAGGCATAGGAAAGTTTTTCGGATCGGCGCGCAGAGATCGGTGGACGCCCCACCACAATCCACCATTACTCAATTTGTTTGTGAGCGGTTGGTCAGACTGCTTTTCCAGTCATCTGCAGAGCCGGTGGCTTTACTGCAACCTTCGAAACCATGGACCATAGGAAGGCAGAATACATCCATCAATGTAACCTATACAGGGTTGACCGTCAAGATGGATCAGTATTATGGGGCACTCCAAAACTATAAAATGTCCTCCATTTGCAGCAGATAAAATTCACTCACTAAGTCTGTAACTCCAGCAAACACTAACAGCCCCAGAGCCAAATTATAGTCCTCTTGAATGATTGTGTAGCCCACGTATGGTGACATCGCTATCCTTGTTACACACAATACATTGGGTACTGTGAATGCATTTTCCTTCTGAAAAATAACAATATCAAAATTCAAGAACTTGTAGAATCTTCAGGCTACAGGAGTGCTGGTACTTACCTCGGCCAACATATTAGTTTGGCTATTCAACAAGGTAATAATATAGCCTCCTGGGCACCCTGCCCAAGGACAGCAGTTTCGATGCTGTTTATAGTCAGATTTTTAATTAGACGAAGTAAACTGACAGGTGCTTATGTCACTTTTCAATATAAATAGAACAAATAAGGTTCAAATTCATAGAGCAGTGACATTTTCAGCTGTCAGTTAACTTCGTCTAATTAAAAATCAGACTATAGTAATGTTAGGTTTTTTCTTTGTAGGTACTTAAGTAGTTTATAAGTATTGGAATCAATATTATATTAGAAACAAATAATAAATAAGTTCACATAAAAATAAGTTTTATATTTACAGGTGAACTTTGGAAGTGTCTACTTTACTTTTTGGATGAAATTTTATTTATGACCATCTATTGGCGGATTTTGCAGCGCATTGTGACAGTTTATTGACCAACTGTAATACAATACAAAAGATATATATCAACTGCTACTATGCTGTGCTTTCAGACAGAATAAAAAATAAATATCCTTGCGTAGATCTCTGTTACGGCATACAAAGGGTCAATTGATGATCATGATAAAAAGGGATGGTTATAAGTTAGTTATTTAATGAAACAGATGACAATAATATAAATATACGGAAATTATTACCTCTACAACTTCTTCCAATCTCTCTTTTACCTTTGCTTTAGTCTCAAGAATATCTTTTACAATATAATCTTTCTTCTCCCTAAACTTCTGTTCAGTTATTTCCTTCTGTTGCTTTATATCTCTAACGATTTCCTCGCCTCTTTGCCTAATTCTGTGTTCTGTATCCTTCAATTTTTCTTTTCTTTGCTCAAAAGCATCCTTTATAGCAGTTTTCTTTTCTAAGGTTATGAAATGTTTCTTGTTATCACTTGAATAGAGGCATGCTGTAGATGAACATTTTAAGGGATACTTTATTATAAGATGTTTATTAGGGAGAATACTCTTGTATTCTCGGATCGAAACATTACTATTACGTATTGCAGGCCGGTACAAAATTGAGACATGTTTTATAAATGTACATGATAATGATCTCATAGTAGCTAAAGGACTGTGTGGTTCGGTATCTTTATAATTAAAGTAGATGGCGGTTCACCACAGCTAGAGCCTTCAAGTATAAAATTTCAAAATAATAGTCAAATTAATTCCCAAAATATCTATTTGCAAAATATGCTACAGTGTCTGTCACATTTTTTTTATGGCTATGCGCAGTGGGTCGCAACATAAAGAAAAATAAAAATGTACGGCTTGGATAAGATATTTTAACAACCTATAGACAAAAAACAAAAACAATCATGATTTATCTATGGTAACACCCAGCAAAACAAAATGTCTGCTGTCTGCCTACTTTACGTCCGTTGTATTTTACTAAAATCCTTGTTATTTTCGTATTAATTCGGCCGTATTTTAATAAATACAAAGAGTAATCAACGTGTTATTAAAATTATAAAGTGTAAAGTGTGGTGTGTAAGTAAAAAGTATGAAAAATAAACTGTAAAGTATCAGTGATAGTTCTAAAAGGGTATCGTGTAATTTGCACATTATTGAATTGTTTTCACATCACAAACAGGTATGTACTATTGATTTGCCCATTTATTTACATATTTTCACAGTCTAAATACAATATAAACAGGTACTTGCACACGTAGTGTTGAACATAACCTATACCTGTAAACATCAACAATACATAACCCTGTGTTAGATTTTTCACGCAACTTACCCGCTCTATTAACTGTCTAGATAAAGAATGAATAGGTATATCAGAATGATTACCCCGCAGAGCTTAAGCTCGCCAGGATGAGACCAAACTCCAATGATTACTATTTGTTAGATACCAATAAAAATCCTAATAAAAGTAGGAATGGCAGAATTGCATACTTACCTAGTTGTTAGATGCCTTAGATGCCCTAGACAAGCTATAATATTGTAAGGAATAATATAATAGTTATTAAAAGAATCAATAAATTTTCCTCAGATCCCGCATTCGCTGGTACCAGAAATTCTCAATGTTGAGTGCAGAGCTTCCCGATGGAATTAACATTATTACCTATTCAGGTATATTACACAAGTTATTTCAGAAACCTGTAGATTTGTATAGAAAGTTACAATCGCACTGGCATTACCAATCACTTTTATTCCTAGAAATTATTTTGAATACCATTGTAAACCAGCTAAAAATATCAATAAATTTGGCGGTTAGATTTTATGAAATTTGGCACACCTAATTAATATACGCTAGCGTACCTGCGGGCACAGCTAGTAATAATATTGTGAAGATATTATAATATTATTAATTAATGCAATTTATGATTTTTCCTCAGATGGCGATTCTGTATTCGCTGGCTGTATTGGCTGAGTAGAAGATCTTCGCTTTGCCATCAAATAAAGCCGTATCAAAATTTATGAAATATTCTATAGGAAATATTTACCCTATAGGTTGTGAAACTATGTATAGCAACAATGTTACTATTAATTTATAATGTTATTAAAAAATTCCCACAAACGGCGTATTATTTAAAAGTTTATAAATTATATATTTGAGTGGAGGTCCTGGTTCGGTTTTTATCGTACAAATTGTCGACTAGTTACATCACTATTGCTTAAAAAGATATCTTATCGATATAGTATTTGCACGTCCCTAACGTTGACAGATCTTTTTCATTCTCTTGGGTTTGGTAATGGTTTGGGACCCAAGCCGATATGAAGCAAACCAAAAACAATATTCGAACTCCGGTCTCTTACTCTTACATTCTCTTTGGCTATGCGAATTTTTTTGTGAGACTTTTTTTTTTTTTTTTAAAGATAAGTTTTACGGCCCCTGGGAACTAGCCCTTTGGAGCCTAACATCAGTATACTTTTATTACATTTTTTTCTTAATTCTACCTTATAACTACCTTAAATCTAACTTATAACTACCTTATTTCTACCCCCCCAAAACCTATCAGTAAAGTGGCGGATACTTTACTGACAAATTACTAGACTTCTTGTGAGAAGCCGAAAATCATGTTTCATCACTTTTGTTCCAATTGCCCACACTCACGCACATTTATGACCATATAATGGTTAATATTCCACCAATATTACACACTATAATACACGAAAACACAAGTTTTAGAAACTAAAACAAAAATGACAACATGACTTTTCCACTTCCCGCCAAAAAGCCTTTTTGTGAGACCAAAGAGCAGTGTGACCATCTTTAAATTACAGATCCTGCCTTACTTTGCTTATAAACCTGCCAAATCCTGCCAAACCCTGTAGTGAAAAATGCCAAAATCTTGCCAACTTCATTTACCGGTGTATTTAACCAAGAAAAGTAAAAATACGCATATATTATATGCTATATTTTTATAACATACAAATTAATCATTGCAGTAAGCATCATATTCTTCATTTTCATGTAAAGAGAATGCTGAAATACAAGCTTTATGAGCAAATTATTATTTTTAACTTAAAAATAAATCCCGAGTACATATTTTTTTTGTGCGAAGAACGGAATGACAAAATATATGGTTGGTTGATGTTTATTTTTGACGGTTGGACGTTAAAGTGATCGTATATACTTGTTTTTGGTATAAAATCCGATAAAATATAAGAGTTTTGGGTATTTTAAGTTGCCATAATTAAATTTATTTTCATTACACCAATACTGCCAAAAACTGCCGGTTTTATAAAACGTAAACCGATCATGCCAGAGGCTAAAATAAGAAGCTAATGAAATTCAAAATTCAAATAACTTTATTCCGTCAATTGTGGTAATACAATAATTTGTGGTGTTAAAAGTAAAGAAATCCTAAATTCTGCCAAAATGGCAGGAACCTGCCACATGGTCACCCTGCCAAAGAGAATCTAAAGTGTGAGACAGACGCTTAATAGTAGTGCGTTCCAGATACCGTAATTTTTGTTAATTTCGTTATTTCCATAAATGTCGTTCCACTCGAACCAACGGCCGTTTACCGACTTCACGGCACGGCACCGGCACCGGCACAGTGACAGCTATTTGCGGGGTTTTCATTGGTCAGTAACCAATGACAACTGGTCACTGACCAATGAAAAAGCTGCCGCCATGCCGGTGCCGGTGACGTGCCGTGCAGTCGGTAAACGGCCAACTTGTACTGAAAGGATCATTATTACCCCGCATTTCCATTGCGCAAAAACATGTTGATTTTCAACAGAATTCAACAGATCTCACGACATGTATAGAGTTGCGTTTCCATTGACGGACAATCAACATGTCGCATGACTTGTTGTCACTACAAGTATTGCGACATGTTTAATGTTGATTGTGTGGAATGCGTTTCCACTGGTGAAAGCAAGTTATCATACAAAGCGTTCAGAGACGCTGACGATTATTTTTTTTAGAATATTTGTTTATCTGCTCTGTGGATACTTTCAAAAAACGAACGAACGAAGCAAGTAGCTAAAATTGCGACTTTACGCCGATTTACTGTGAGAGGGTGGTACTACCCCGGTCGGGCCAGCCTGAATGGGCCTCATTCATGATTTCATTATAGGGAAAAATATTTACTTACTACTCTCTACCGATTGCTACTTTACGCCGATTTACTGTGAGAGGGTGGTACTACCCCGGTTGGGCCGGCCTGAATGGGCCTCGTTCATGATTTCATTATAGGGAAAAATATTAACTTACAACTCTCTACCGATTGCTACTTTACGCCGATTTACTGTGAGCTGGGTGGTACTACCCTGGTCGGGCCGGCCTGAATGGGCCTCGTTAATGATTTCATTATAGGGAAAAATATTTACTTACTACTCTCTACCGAGATATTCTCTATGGATTTTCACAACAACGAAATGTCTACGCACATTTTCGGATAACAGTATTTCGTAATCAAGTGTAAATTGTGTTCTTCCTAACAGTACGGTCTTGGGTCTCGGTTTACGTGTAGTTCAAATTCAAACACTTTTAAAATATAAAGTCTGTTTAATTAATGTCACTTTGTAAAATATAAATGTATAGCTAAATGGTACTTAAATCAAAAGGTTACGGTTCTAGCGTGTTCACCCGTGTCTGTCCTAACCGAGACTGGCTAGGTGGGAGCGAGGGCCCACTTATCGGCCAAACCCTTTGTCCTGTCAGCAGCTACAAATACTCCCCCCTTAAAAAAAAATGAAAAACAATATTTCACAGAAAAGTTACAATTCGTGAATACCCTATCGTTACTTGAATACAACATTCACAATGTTTATCGCTTCATACTATGCTGAAATGGCACCGCGAGCTGTATAATGTAAACTGAAACTTAAGTTACTATAATAAAAAGTTAACAGACACTTATGATTAATTTTAATACATAAAACAAAAATTGGGTAGAGAACACTGACAAAAATACAATAAAAAGTACAATATAATCTATAACACTCATAAACTCTCATAAAATAAACGATAAAAAAATAAAAAACAGTAAAAAAAACTTAAGTAGTAAAATACTTAGCTACTAAACATCTGTGTTATCTAAATGCAAAAACGCACGGTGGGCTTGACACTTCTGCCACTGCGTGTGGTATAAGTAAGCGGTGTATCGCTACTCTTATTTAAACGATGGTTATCTAATCTACTGGTCGTTTCGGATACTGGTACATCTGTGCTTTCCTTAACGGTTTCTGTTAATACATAAGCTGGTTTAAGTCTATCTATAGATATATCTACATGTCTACTTGCTAATTGAACCTTAAATACCTTATCAAATCTACTTATCACGCGGTAAGGGCCATCATAAGTAGGTGTCAAAGATTTCTTAACTATGTCATTCCTAATAAATACGTGACTACAAGTCGTCAGGTCGCGATGTACGAATATTTTCCTGGAATCGCTAACAGGTCGTGCCTCAGGCCTCAGACTGTGCACAATGTTCCGTAACTTGTCAACGTAAGTATACGCGTCTACGGTCTTAGGTTCTGCTTCATTGTAAAAATCGCCTGGTAATCGTAACGTCTGACCTAAAATCATTTCTGCTGCACTAAATCCTGTATCACACCGAGATGCGGCGCGAAGTCCTAAAAGAACTGTTGATAATTCGTCATCCCATGACACATTATCTGATAGCCTACATGTCAAAGCTACCTTTAGACAACGATGCCATCTTTCCACTTTTCCATTGCTCTGGGGATGATAAGGTGTTGTCCTGATTCTGTGAACTCCAAGTAACTTTAAGAGTTTATCAAAGAGTTCGCTTTCAAACTGTCTACCTTGATCACTTGTTAACCTGATTGGGCATTCAAATCGACAAATCCAATGTTCATATATTGCCTTAGCTACCGTTTCCGCAGTGATGTCCGCGGTCGGTATCGCCTCTGGCCAATGTGTAAAACGGTCTATAATAGTGACACAATACCTGTTACCACGCTGTGACGTCGGTAGTGGACCAACTATGTCCACATGTATGTGTTCGAACCTTTCGCTTGGTGTAAAACTGCCTAATCCCGAGATTGTATGGCGGTTCACCTTGCTTCTTTGACATGGAATGCACGCTTTAGCCCATGTCCTGACATCTTTGTTCATACCTGGCCAGAAAAATCTTTGTGAAATCATTTTAAGGGTGGTCCTAATACCAGGATGACTAATATTGTGAATTGAATAGAATACTGTTTTTCTAAAGCGTTCTGTAATATAAGGTCTGACATTGTTCGTGGATACTTCACAGTACAAACCTTTGTTGACATTAGGTAAGTGTATTAGTTTCAATTGAAACTTTTGTGTGTCGTTGTTATTGTGAAGTTGAGCAACTCGAGTGTCGGCGTCCTGTTCTGAAGCTAATTCTTCGTAATCAATAACTGTTGGGCAAACTATTGACTCGACTCTTGATAACGCGTCGGCGACTGGGTTCTTGTTTCCTGTTACGTATTGTATATCGTTTGTAAACTCACTTACGTACATTAATTGCCTGACCCTTCTAGGCGTTTCTTTGTCCGAACTACTCTTGGTTAATGCGTATGTCAGCAGCTTGTGGTCCGTGAACACCGTTAGCTGGCGTCCCTCGACCATGTTCCTGAAATGCATAATTGACATGTAAATAGCGAGTAATTCACGATCGTACGTACTGTACTTTCTTTGAGCCTCAGATAGTTTCTTTGAAAAATATCCTAGCGGTTGCCAAACTCCATTAACGTTTTGTTGTAAAACTGCTCCTACACATGTATTTGATGCGTCTGTCATGAGCGATAAAGGTGCGTCGGAGATCGGATGCGACAATGTAACGGCGCTTTGTAGGCTCACCTTACATTGTGCGAATGATTCCTCTGCCTCACTATCCCATTCTATTTTGGTTTTGTCACGCTTCTTTGAATTATGAAAAAATCGGTTGAGGTGGGCATGATACTCTGCTGCGTTAGGCAAATGTGATCTATAGAAATTAAGCATTCCCAAAAAACGTCTGAGTTGTTCAACTGTTTCCGGCTTCGGGAATTTAGTCACTGCTTCTACTTTTTCAGGTAATGGACTGATCCCTTCAGGAGTTACGGAATATCCCAAAAATTCTATTTTACTCTGCCCAAATAAACATTTACTTAAGTTAATAGTTATACCTATATTACTAAAACGTTCAAAAACTAACCTAACATGCTCTTTGTGTACCATTTCATTTTCGCTAGCTATTATGACGTCATCAATATAGCAAAACAACGCTGACTGTTTGTTTTTTTTTTCGAGGTACTCGATCCCCTGTAGAACCGTGTTGTCCATGAACCTTTGGAACGTCTGTGCTGCGTTCCTCAGACCGAATGTCATTCGTGGGAACTCAAAAAGTCCGAACGGCGTAATGATCGCTGTTTTTTCAATATCTTGTTCCGCTACGCTAATGAAATGGTACGCCCTATTAATATCTATACGACTGTACACTGTCTTACCTGGCAATATATAGGTGAAATCCTGTAGCCGGGGTACTGGGTAGCGATCTGGTTTCGTCACTGCGTTGAGACGACGGTAATCTCCACAGGGCCGTATTTGGCCGTCCTTTTTCGGGACGACGTGTAACGGGCTGGCCCATTGACTTTTCGATGGTCTGCAAATACCTAATTCCTCCATATGGCGAAATTCGTCCCTTACCTTGTTGTATCGATCCGGCGGCAATGGTCTTGCCCTTGCATGTAACGGTGGGCCTGTTGTCTCAATAAAATGTTTTACCGTATGCGTTGGATCAGTTTCTTTGAATGATACCGGCTTAGTAATTTCTATAAATTCCTCTAGCAATTCTCGAAACGGATTATCATTTTGAATACTCTTGATTGACGGTCCTTGGTAACTTATGATGGTCCCTACCGTACACAGTTCTGTAATATTATCAATTAATTTCTTATTATATAAATCGACCATTAATCTGTGCGTTTTAAGGAAATCTGCCCCGATTATGGGCTTGTCTACCTTACACAATATAAACGGCCATTTAAAATTACGACGTAAACCTAAGTTAAGATCTAAATTAATTACACCAAATGTTTTTATCTCTGTCCCATTTGCTGCATAAAGTTTGTACTCACACTCCCGGCACTTACTTCTAGTGTCCACACTATTGACCGGAACTACCGATACATTGGCACCGGTGTCTATTAGGAAAGTCATGTTACTTTTACGGTCTGTTACACATAAGCGGTGATTGTTAGCGAGACTTACAGTACAATCTTCCACCGCTTGAGACTGTACGGCATTTAGTTTTCCGGGGCCTTCCATGTACAGGGCGATTCACAACTTCTTGCGGCCTCCCGGAACTTGAAATGGTACCTGCATAGCCAATCTGCGCTTTGAGGTGTGCGACGTGGGCCTGCTGGTCCTGCTGATCTGGAACGCGATCTGCTTCTATTCCATCGTCCTCTTCCGCGCTGCATCTGACGTCCTCGAATGCTGTTAACCTCATTTCTCAGGTTTCTGATCTCTATGGCCATGTTTCTCATCTCTGTTATCAGTTCCCTGTTGACCATTTGAGTCGCGGCAGTGGTAGACGTCGATGGTGCGTCAACCGCTGCTATTTCTCCGCTCCTAAGATTTTCCATTATTTTATCAGCCATACCTGCCAGGTCATCTAGTTTCGCGTCGGCACTACTACTGGCTAAGATAGCGCGTACCCAACCTGGTAGGCGTGCTAACCACAGGTTCTTTACGGTATCGCCCTGTGTACCTGAATTCTTGGCCAATTCACGCATCTTCGCTAGTAACTGCGATGGGCGTTGCTGCCCTAGGTCCATTTCCATCACCAGTCGATGAAATTGAGCTGCCGCACTCTCCTGAAATACCTTTAGCAGGCGAGTCTTCAAAACTGTATACCGCTGTGTCTCCGGTGGCTCATCAATTATATCTGTTACTTGGCTCAGTTCTTCTTTCCCTAGTTTTGATAAAACCAAGTCGTATTTCACGGCTTCGCTTTGATGTTGCGGTGACATGATCGCCTCAAACTGCGCAAACCACATCCGCGGCATATCCGTCCAGAATTGAGGGATCCTAGTTGTTAGCGTTATTGCTGCCAACTCGTTATTGTTTTGCTGTTGTTCTTGCGGTAGAGCCATACTGACGCGACACTGATTTTCCGGTAAAAGATTTAGTGACACGGTAAATTTGTTACTTAGGCGAAATAATTCGATAGCACGGGTGATTTATTTATCACGTCGGGGTCACCACTTTCGTAATCAAGTGTAAATTGTGTTCTTCCTAACAGTACGGTCTTGGGTCTCGGTTTACGTGTAGTTCAAATTCAAACACTTTTAAAATATAAAGTCTGTTTAATTAATGTCACTTTGTAAAATATAAATGTATAGCTAAATGGTACTTAAATCAAAAGGTTACGGTTCTAGCGTGTTCACCCGTGTCTGTCCTAACCGAGACTGGCTAGGTGGGAGCGAGGGCCCACTTATCGGCCAAACCCTTTGTCCTGTCAGCAGCTACAAGTATTTATGGCAAATAATCATGTTGATACACAAGTCTTAATACATGTTGAGTGGCAGTGGAAACGAAAACCTTAACAAGTCTATAGACATGCTGGTATACATGTTGAGACTTCAGGCAGTGGAAACGCTACCCTCAACAATACATGTTACGCGACATGTCGGGCTCATCATGTCGCGATACAAGTATGCCGACATGTTTTTAGGTGAAAACGCACGGTTAGGTATTGTTTTTAACAGTTTTTGTGAACGAAAATAACAACAATTACGGTGAATGAAACGCAGAACCAATAGCTCTTGATAGGTCTCTTTGGATTCTGTGGGCCGCGTTTAGAGGCTACGCTCCGGATGCAACTTTTCACTCGGCCGCGTTCACTCACGGGCTCAGAGTGCAGAGGGCCTACTCTGTTTCAAACTAAAACGAAATTTCGGCCGAAATTCGCGTATTTCCTACCATGTTTCTCATTGATTCCGACATTTCTTACGAAAGAAAATAGTTTGACGATTTGATTCGACGACGACGAAGACGTCAAACAATTTTCTTTCGTAAGAAATGTCGGAATCAATGAGAAACGTAGTAGGAAATACGCGAATTTCGGCCGAAATTTCGTTTTAGTTTGAAACAGAGTAGGCCCTCATTTGTCGGTTGATTTTTCACTCAATCAAAGGTGCGGAATGACTAGGACTACGAATTTTAAATGTTTTTATAACCTCAAAAGTTCTATGGTAATTCATGAAGTTTAAAAAATCTTCTACCATATAGATATAACGATACAAATATTAATTTTATTAAGGAGTCAAAATAAGTTTTTTGAATAACCGACAACTGCACCCTGAGCCCCTGAACGCGGCCGAGTGAAAAGTTGCGTCCGGAGCGTAGGTACCTACATAGGTAGCCTCTGAACGCAGCCTTCACTTCACATATGGTGCGTTCCACTCACTGTTAATTTTGTAATTTTCGTTATTTTCGATCACAAATCTCGTTCCACTCGCACCAACTTGTACTGAAAGTGATCATTATTATCGTTTTTAACACTTTTTGTGGACGAAAATAACAAAATTAACAGTGAATGGAACGCACCAATAGTGACATGTCAAATGGACACAAGCAAACGAAAATGTTTAAAAACGTCAAACAAAGCTGTCAGTCTGCTCTGCTATATGTCGAACACTGCTAAATGCTAATGCTAAAAATAAATAGCACTTAAAATTAACAGCTATTTTTAGCAACTGCTATATTTAAAAACATGCAGACTGTTAACATAATTCCAATTTGATTTACGGTATCGCTATTGTAAAAATGTTACACATTTCACATTTTTTTGTCGTTCAATATCTATTTTAGAGTACTTTTGAGTTTTTCTTTTTAAAATGTAAACAGCACTACACAAACAATTTAACTTTTACTCACAGCACTCATTACCTAGATAACGTAATACGTAAATATAGGTACTTGTGACTGCTATATTTAACACCTTTCTTAGAAATTAGGTATTCAACAGGTGTTGACACTAAATAAACGTAGCACTGCTAATTTAACAGCTTATTAAATTTGGACCCATCCCTAAAACGAACAACAATGAACAACGAAAAAAAGTAAATTTTGTTGTTTGTTCTGATGTACTTACTTTGCTAGTGTGTTGTTTGTTTTATTTTATGGTGTTTACATGTGGTGTTTATCATAAAGTTGAATTTCTACTATATCAATAAGATCTTGTGCTAATAAATAAGTTTTTCGTGACTCAATAGTCACGTTCACACATATATCTTGTTCTATAAAGTTATGTAGAAGGTAGGTAAGTATTGTGTTTTAGGTCTTTATCTATTTTTTTCTACTGAGTAACTCATATAAATGATTATTTACATAATCTTTAGTATATTAGTATTTCATGTTCCAATGATTAAAATTTAATCGCCCTCTATAATACAAAGTATAATAGTTGTGTGTTTATTATAAAAAATTGCTAATACCTACCTTTGTACAAATTAGAATATTTCAGTACTATAGAATTTCATAGCTTCTTGTTTGCGATTCCATAAAGTTTGGAGATGAACAATATAAATGGCCTTTTATCTACACTAATATTATAAAGAGAAAAGATTTGTATGTATGTTTGTATGGATGTTTGTAATGAGTAAACTCATAAACTAATAGACTGATTTCAAAAATTATTTCACCATTAGAATGCTACATTATCCCTGAGTAACATAGGCTATATTTTTTCGGGATCCGAGATATCCGGGATATCCGGGCTACGGGCTCCAGCAAACGGGATCTGAGATACGAGATCAGACAACCGTTTTTTTAAATATTTAAATTCTATGCAGGTGAAGTCACAGTGAAAAGCTAGTAATATACATATCAAGTATGTCTTAGAAGCATTCTTTGGATGGAGAGGATTTCAAGAATTTGTTGTTGTAAAGTAGAGATTTGGTAGACAGTATGTCAAATCTCTACTAATAAGTAAGCATGCAGAGTACAATACTTTATTATTGAGCACCTACAGGCTTAAAAATCACTTCTGCCAAATTACAAGTCACTAGAGCAGCATTTCCCATTTGGTGGGTTGCGACACGGTACCGGGCCATCCAAATGAAATACCGGGTGGAAGCATTCCCGCCTTGTTTTAAAATAATACATAATAAATAGTCAATACCGAAATATAATTGGACAAGTTATAGTAAATACTTTTTGAAACTTTTGAGTGGATCATGAAGGGGCAGTATGAAAATTACCGGGCCATGGCAGAACAATGTTTGGGAAACACTACACTAGAGGTCTTAATAATTGATTTGAGTATGCTTTTGTCATGTAAGTTTTTACTTGTAGACATTTGCAGATTTACTTTCAGAGTTAAGATGGATTTATCAATATGGCCCTTAGCCTCTGTGAGAGTTCACAATGAGTGAATTAGAAAGCAGATTTTAAAAAGATTCACAATCTGAAAATCTTGTAGTTAGTAACGGTAGAATTGTACATGTCATTGACTTGTGACCCAGTGGGTTGAGCAACATTGATAAGCAGGCATAATTATTTATTTACACCAAACTAGGTAGTTGTTGCTTATCAGCCATTATGTAAATAAGACATACATAGCTTGTAATATTATTATTAAAGTTCATAAATTATAATAATAACATAAGGGGGCGTCCATAAATTACGTGAGGCATTTAAGAGCGGGGAGGGGGTCGAGCCAAATCTCACGTGGGGAGAAGGGGGTCTCGGCAAATTTCACGTAATTTTTTTTACCGCAAGAAAGTTAAACTGTGAGATAACTGGATTAAATTATGTAAAACATGTTTCTCCACTAAATTATGGCTTTAAAAAAATCTCACGTGAGATTAGAGGGGGAGGGAGGGGATCGAGTAAAATCTCACGACATCTCACCACGTTGGAGGGGGGGGTCAATAAATCACAAAAATCACCTCACGTAATTTATGGATGCCCCCTAACATTATGTAGGCATACTGTTGGGATAATCTTACTCCAACTCTCCCTATTTTTCTTTAGATTGATTAACATGTTGACTGTCCAGCCTATTTTGGGTGCACAAGCTTGTACGTCCAACAAGTTTTTTTAAATAATCTGATTTGTTCATACGTCCGTTGAAAATCAAAGATCTAGCTTACAAGTCCAGTCCAGAAAACACCATTCAGTTTACTGAATAGCGTTTTTTGGACTGGACTTGTAAGCTAGATCTATCATCTTCAATGTAAACATTGGCTTGTGTATTACATATAATGCACGGACGTCACAACTCGATTGAAAATGCATTACATGTAATGCACGGACAGTCAATGTGTTAAATTCATGGGGTTCCAAGACAATTTAGCTTTTCCCTCAGACTTATTGCGGATGAAACAATGGCATAATTGTTAGACACCATTGTCTTACAGGAGTTACAGTGGTGGGAAATATACCAGGGTTACTGTACTATAATCTTAAAGAGATTCAACCAGTTAATTCATCGTTCAAATTGCCATGGCTGTCATTTGCAGGTTTAGTTACATGGGACAGCCCCATTCACTCTGTACTGCAGTATCTTTTTCACTTAATTAATTATACTGCTTTTACCAATAATTATTTGTCAACAGATATTGAAAGCAGTAAAGATGAAGGAAGAAGAATTGAAATATATGCTGCGTCTTCTTGATCAACTATCAGGAGATGTATTTGAGGTAAGTATTTTCTAATTATTGCAAAGATGGCGGGATGAGCTGGACTCCTACTTGACAGATTGGTCCCGGGTAGCCATAGACCGGAGCAAGTGGAAAAAGGGAGGGGAGGCCTTTGCCCTGCAGTGGGACAGTACAGGCTAGAAATGAAAGGAAATTAATTATTGCAACAAATGTGGAGTTCCTGAACAAATGCCAAAAGTGCCTGCACTATTTTTAGGTGCTATAACAATTTTTAAGTCAACAAATCCTGAACGCTTATAATTTGTGAATATTTCTCCCACTAGGAAATCATACAATTACATTATGACATAGAAGAATCAAAACCCAGCAAAGATTTTACTGAGAAGACAGTTGATTTTTTAAAAATAAATTTAAAATGTAATCCAGTAACAACAGCAACAATCCTGTCCTACATACAAGAAAATGTTACCAACAATGATAATGTAAACAAGATACAGGCCTTATACATAGATGTCCTAAGAAACGAATTGAGTGAGACCAACAATTGTGTAGATAGATTAATCACATTAATATCATTGGTAAGATGGGATAACTCATTTCTCCAACAATTTGTCAAACAAATACTACACAATACCACTGAAGATAATTTTAGGCAGTTCAGAAAGCAAATTCTGCTAAGTCTCATACCTCACGAGAGACCAGAGCTTCTCACTCTCACATCAGATTTAATGCAGAAGAATGAACCACAGAAACAATTTAAATTAACACCAGAATTTATGCTAGAATTATGCTACCAAGACAAAACACATTGGTTACTGAAGGCAGCCCAAGTATACAAGCAGCAACTACATGATATGAAAAATGTTACTTTCAAAATAAATAATTTCACAAAGCAAATTCTTATTATGGTGCTAATCGATCTCACCAATAGTCCTGAAACGTTTGATCTAACATCTCTTGTACACCAATTGACAAATATATTCTCCATTCTTGATACATACACTACTGCTGATGATCAGCTGCATTTTTATATCACAGAAGTAAAAAGAGAACTGACAATCATAAAATTTTGTTTGGAAAACAACTGTAAAATTATGACCACTTCCATATTTAGCCAAGTGTTGACACAGAGTGCTTTAGCTGTAATATCTCAAGTGTGCAGACTTTCCAAAGTAGATAGATATAAAGTGTCCAGACTTTTAAATACTAATAATGACTTTATTGCTGAATTGAAAGGCTTGAAAGATAAAGTCGAGACTAAAACTCAAGAAAAACACAATTCCAATTGGGATATCATGACGTATAATAGTTACTGTGCAATAACAAAGATAATAGACACAATATTGAATTCATCTGAAGAAGTCGAAGATGCGCAAGACACGGTGTCGTCGTTAGATGAAATCAAGCGTCTTGTGCTATCGATCCAACCTTTACAAAGTTGTATCGAAGTTATTGAAAATATATTCTCCTGTCTTTTCTTAAGATACGAATATTTCTCATGCCATGAACACAAGCAAGAGTTTCCTTGCGGGGCTCACTCGGACTGTTCGTACTTTTATTCAAAAAAGCAAACTAAGCATCCAAAGACTGGCAACAGCACGAACGCTGGGTTCATGAGCAATGCTTATACCACACAACTTGTCTTGAACAGTTTAAAATTGTGTTTGGAGAAATTGAAGGAAAAGTTAAATCTCGACGACTATGGGCAAGATATTGCAATGAGACTGAAAAAATTGGTTAAAGTCGTGAATCATTCAATATGGAAATTGCAACTCGTGTCGACACTTTCGCCTGACACTAGTCCACTGCCGTTGAAACTATGTTTGGATTACGTAGAAGTGGATGAAAGTAGTGACGACGAGGCTCGGGAATTAGATCTAAAGATCTTTAGGAAAAAACCTAAAACTAGGAGAAGGCATACCAATAATAAGCCTGAAATCGATCAAGTCATGTTTACATCTACAGTATCTGATGAAAGTAGGTAACCGTCTACTTAAAATGCTTGTGTGGGGACTACACTATATAAAATTGTTAATTGCATGATAGCAATTATTTTTTTCAGTGTATTTTACAAAACAAGGGAACGGTATAGATTTTATCTCTATCATGCTGGCGAAACCGACAAGTCTAGTCGCCCTTGCCCTCTACCACAACGACTTCTCCAAAGCTAATCAGATTTTAGAGGTAAGTTTAACATAAAAAATACACAGATTTATATTATTTTCTTCGTCCATACAATGTAGTATATTTCGGATTCTGCAACGACTTTCTATACATACTACGTTTTATCTTGTATCAATGTTTTCCATATTCCGATTTTATTTTACAAGGTTCTTAAAAAGTGTTCGAATTCTTCGTAACTCTCTCTCTCTCGTTCAGTCGCGTCGTAATGAACATCTCCAGTCTTTGTCTTCAATACTCCAGGCGGATTTAAAAGCACATATTTCCTTGCTTCTTCGATAGTTTTTCGAGGTTTGAAAAATTTACAAAACAGGCAACAACAGCTCCAACCTGTAAAACCTTTGTTATTAGTTCACGTGTATATCACGAATCTTTACTATTTAGCTTTCTTAAATTAGTTTCTCTAGTCATCATTTTATTCAATCTATTCCTTACGAACGAAATTTAGAAATGCCTCCATAATTTATTTTAATAAACTTACCTCTAGTACACCACAGGGGCACCGCTATAACTAGATATACTAGGGACCATATTTTAATAATCCTCCAAAGACATGTCCTGACGTCCTTTGTAGAGCGTCGCTGAGTTTTATAGTCGCTCCACAAACATTTGATTGCTTTTAAACCAATGCCCTTCGTGTCGCTCTCCGTACAGTTGTAATTTACATTTTTTATCATAACTAAATGTTTGATTGAATTAATTATTCCATGGTCAGCTAAATCTGTAATAAAATCGTATAGACTCTATACTATAGAGCATCGAAACCCAAAAATATATAGCACTGACGATGTTCCTAAGATTAATTATTTATTTTCATATGCATGATCTCACTGACCTGATTCCCTTGTATGATAGGCATTATTGGATTGGGCATCGGTTTCATCATAGTATTCGTTAACTAAATCACCGTAATTATATTCCACTTCATCATCTGTGTCTACTATATCTCTTTTGCTACGTGTGTGTTTAGTTAACTGAAAACATTTACATACAAATATTGTTTTTTTTATTATTATGTGAATGTTCATAGCATTGCAATATTTTTGCTTACATTTATTGCAAGTATTTGTTTCGTAGAAATGTGGCATGTTTTGTGTCATTGTAACTTGTTTGTTTGAAATATCATGCCTAAAACATTAAACCTATGAATATGACTAATATAGTTATGTGTGCTCGTTATGAATAACTGTGACTCATTACGTAGAAAGTCTATACAAAGAAGTTTTCCGTAATTAACATTTTGTAGGACACAACTGTGCGCACAAAACAGGCCATCGAACCGTTTACAATACTACTTATAAACATTTGCACATATTTAAAGATAATGAATGACTAAGCTATCAGAACATTTCATTTATAAATAAAATCGATTTATTATATCCACCAGCCAAGGCACCCGAATTAAGTTTAAAGGTAAAAAAAGCCAACTGAAAAAGGTCTAGAAGACCGTAGGTACATCTGCATCGTTTCTTTCTTATTCTGTGCAAACGTCTGTACAATAAGAATTAGAAAGAGGGTCGCAATCGCATCATATAACCGAATAATATGCTTTGATTTACCGGTCTAGGGTGTATCGTTGAAACAAATTTATCCGCGCTATCTTCTAACATGTGGCCACTGTCGTTGGTAGCTTCCCGTTTCGTATTTACTATAGGACGTTTCAATTTGAGTGTCCCGTTGTATTCCTTATTAGCTAACCTGCTTATTTCACTAAAGTTATCCTCCTTATTTGATTCTGAATTATTCAGTTGGTTTTGAACAATCATTTCATAGTCTTCTTCTCTGATCACTAGATCCACTTTATAATCGGCATTATCTTTTAGTAAAACATTATAAGTGTCTTGAATAATGAAACTATATGTTTCTAGCGCATTGCATATTATTATGAATATTATGAAAAATATCATTTTCTCCTATTGCTTTGACATTTATTGACACTAAATTGACTTGTTTATAAAATCACTTTATCGACTTTATTATAAGTTTGTATTAAATCATTGTTTGTATTGGTTAAGTTAATAAGTACTTTGTAATTATTCTTCCATTTTTGTAAGGTACTCAAATTTATATATCATTTGTACTTTCTTAAACTTTGCTGTATACTGTACTTTTAACTTCAATTTTTTCATCGGTTAGCCTATAAATTGGCGTTGAGCAGGTCAAATAACCACTGACATGGTTAGTGTATATTCCACATTTTTTTTATTTTCCAGATGTTCGATTTAGCAGATTCAGAAATAGCCACTGAAGTAACATTTACGGAACATCTGCGCAATTTAATAGCAAAGATTAAAAATATTATATATTATAGAGACGATACCCGCTATCCAACCAAAGAACTTTCAGCTTTGTCTGTCGTGTCTACTGAAGTTATGGGGCTTGTAGAAGGATTCCTGGCGTCCAACAGGGCACCCAATTCGTTTGATATTATTGAATTAGGCGTTCGACACCCGCACTTACAATTGTATAATCATCAAAACGCCCCCTTCATAAATGCGGTCGATATATTATTAAGTAGTGGCCTCAATAGAGAGATAACATACGGATTAATAAACGTCGTAGAGAGAAAGCTCGCCGAAGTGAGAAACTGCACAGACATCTCTGCAGTGAAAAAGACTAATTACATACATTTCGTGGAAGACATAGCGAGTGTTACGTTTGAAATCTTTGGAAATACTGAAAAGTCTTTCAATTTTATCGATAACATCTGTGGGCTGATCACCGACTGTCGAATTCCTATTAGACATAAGGATTTTTGTAAATTGAACCAGCTCTCCAAAGAATTAAGACAATCCTGTGAAGACTTAGTCGATATCGTAAATCCAAATGATTGTGCTGATATAGATCCAAACCTGTTACAAAGATATCATCAAATTTATATGAACGTAGTCGCCGCGTCCGACAAGGACTTGTGCAACGTGAGCGAAGTAACGAGACAAGGCGGCAGAAAGACTAGAATACCATACTTAAGGATGTGTTACATGTATTGCAAAACTGTGTCCCAATTAGAACAAGAAGACAGTCGGTCAGTCGACAGCGGAAGCGATTTGCCATATTTCTCCGTGTTAGAAAGAAATCTCCACGATATATTTGGTAACATGATAAATAATAAAGAAATTCCTGTAACCAATTTAGAACCCATATGTAAGAAATTAAACGTTAATCTCATTCCGAAACTCATTCTGAATTTCTGTCCATCGATTACATTAGCCGGCCCGCATAAAGAGGCGAGCGAAGTTAATTTTAATAACTTGCTTCAAGCTGTGTATGACTTCAAAAACCCTGAGGAGAATTTGTTTTTGGATCCTGTTACAAACTTTGCACCCCTACCGCGGTCTCCGGATCCGCAATGCCTCACCTACGTAGTTCTGCATAACTGGGTCCTCGCGCATATCATAAAGAAGATCCACACATCTCCTAATGAAAATAGTCTTCAACAGAGCATGGACGCGCGTACCCGATGTTTAAACAACTACATGGAATTGGATCGGTTCAATTGTACGAAAAGCTTGTTTGGAAACAATAAATATTTAGCGTCGTTACACTCCACTGTGGACCTGGACAAACTGTTTTTGTTTATGCCACAATTGATAGATTCCGGGAAAGTGCTGAAGTGTTTAAACATCATCGACTCGCTGTCGGAACGCCAACTGATGTGTAGCGCGAATCTGTCCAACCTGAGAGACTTGGTTCTGTTTAAGTTGTCAACAAACCCGAAGATCAACAACAACTGGAAGTATTGTCAGTTCCTGAAATGCGCCGAACTGAAAATGGATCTAATACTTAACAATTTAAGCGGATGGCCCGCCGAGGGTGCCTTGGAAGTTTTGGATTACCTACGTTTTGTGCTTAGTCAGGATATTTCAGAAGAAGGGTTATATGAGAAATGCACTGACTGGATAATCAAAATACCCCTATACGATCAGGTAAATGTTGAGCTAATGACATGTTTTAGCTATACAATTATACACCGCAGCCCATCATGACGTATAATTATAATTTTCTAGATCTCATCAATAATGGGAACAAATCATTGGTACACAATTTACGAGAAATCGATTGAAAATCCTGAAAGTATAATAGAGGTGCTCATGGATAGCCAACAGGTAGGTCTGTTATGTAATTTTGTGATCGAATACATTCGTAATTTTCTAGTTACGACATATTTATAATGGTAGCTATTTTCCAGTTCAAACTATGCTTGGAATGGGCGGACGTACACGAGGTATCTGAAAACATGAAGAACTTAATTGTGATGAATCTTTTAAGGCAAATGTTTGCTTACATTAACCAGGCGACTCCTGAATTCGTTCGTGAACTCCTTCTGCGACTCCCCACATCTCAAGCGATGGATCTGATACAAGAAGAGATGTCTAAAGTGCGTAACGTAGAAATATTGCAAGTTTGCGTCGATTTCATATCAGAGAACTCATTCGACTGGAAGTCGTTCGGAAACATTAAAATAGGGCTCCTCATCTTGCTCGAAATCGACGCGAACATGCGTCACCTATTCTGGGACTTGATAGAGAATCCGTTGTTAATGATCGAACAGTTCCTGATGAATGCTAAACTCGATGAGCTGACTAATATTATAAACAAAATTTCACCGAATCTTAAGCGTGATCCGAGCGGCGATAATCTCTATTACAATATTAAATCCATCGAAAGTATAGTTATTTCGCGGAACGCGGTGGACGCGTTGCTGAGATTTTACGCGGAAAAGGCGTTGGACATGAAGAATCCGGGGAACACGTGTCCGACGCCTCCGAAACTGTCGGACGATTTGTTGCTGCAATCTATCGACTCTATAAACATCGAGGCCGCTAATAAGCCGTTCGTGATGCCGGAACAGGTGCCTAATAAAGATCAGTGGGTGGAGGACTATTCGACGGACAGATGTATGCTTTGTCACACGTCGATCTTCTCTATGATCATACGCAGGCACCACTGCCGCCGCTGCGGGAGACTCGTCTGCCACGCTTGCTCGAGGCACAGAATGTCGGTCCCTTCCTACCCCAGTGGAGTGAAATTCCGAGTATGCGACGATTGTTATACTCAAACGATGAACAAAAAAGCTAACTCCGATCAGGATAATTTCATGTTAAGTAGCAACTCTGACTCCGCGGGCAGTGGCATCACTTGCATGGACTGGTGCCTCTCTACGAACGCAAAGAGAAATGAAGCGGTCAGGATTGAGTTCAGTTACGAGTTCACCCCAAATGTCACGCTTTGTTTGTCTATTATGAAAATGCATTCTATAAATTTGGATTATCCAAGGTGAGTGTGCTACTTTATATTTCTACTTCTACTTGTATACTTTTATTTTGTCTCTAGTAGGTAGGCAGAGTTTTATAATATGTCCGCATTCTCCAGGTTTCTATTGGACCGGGGTGACGAGGTGGCGCGGGAGCTGTCGAATGGCGGCGATGCGCGCTTGTTGGTGCGCGCGCGCCGCTCTCTGTTGCTCGCCGCCGCTGAACTATACTCGAGAACTCCGCATGAAAATGGGTGAGTATCGTAGAGATTACATTTTATTGTTTATAGTTAAATGGACAGATGACAACATTATTTATACCTTTATGACTTTATGTATATGTATTTGATGATTGACTGATTTGTGGCATCGTACAGTAGATAAGTATTATGGATGGCCTTATTTTCGTTTGACAGCTGGTATTTCTCAGAATGTTCTTAGCTGTTTAAAGGAAATCGATCTGTCGTTTTCAAGATACACACATCGCTTTATCAAAGGTCAACAACACTGCATCTCTTCCTCTTTTGGCCGAAACCTAATAGTGATGGTATAGGCCGTTTCCTATTTATTTGTCTTAAATTACTTATGCCTGCTATGGGGAAATTTTGAAATAGTATGTCACCTAGAAAAGAATAACACTGTAGGTACCAGTAGCTTGGGTATGACCATAATAGTAAGCTTATCTGAGACCGTACTTAAAGCTTTGCCTGGGAAGGCACATGGACAGACGGACTACCTGATGGTAAGTGGTAACCGTCGCCCAAGGCATCTGCAATCTAAGTTTGTAGACAGACGCGGTGGAGACCTTTTAGCCACCTATAAACATGTCCTTTGAAGTACCCCATACCAGACCATAACGTACCATGGGCTTAGCTAAGACTGTCACGATCTTCGTCGTACGGCAGGGGCGGGGGCGGGCGCGCGCTGGTCGCGGAGACGGGCGCGCTGCACGCGGCGCGCTGCCTGGCGCACGCGGACGCGCTGGCCACGCTGGTCGCGCACCAGGCGCACCACCTCGTGCCGCACCACGGCGCGCATCCTAGTCAGTACATACAAATAGTGATGGGATGTTCTCGATAACATTCTCACCCCCGGAAACATACTCGTGAGATTTTTTTTATTTTGGGTGACGTTATCCTAACTTTCAATCTTAAAAACAATTAAAACCACAATACTTGCATGTTTAATGAGGTTTATGCCAAGTTTAACATGCTTCAGAAGATAAATTCTCGAAAATTCTCACGAGTAAGTTTCCGTAAGTTTCCGATGGTGAGAATGTTCTCGAGAACATCCCATCACTACATACAAACACACAAACACATACAGTGACATATTGACACCCAGGCGCGGGTACAGGGGAGAGGGGGTGCTGAGGCAATAGATGCAATTGCAAAATTTTGAAATTATCATAAAGGCATCACAAGAATCGTTATACAGAATTTGTCAAAGGTGCATAGATGGTCAAATATCAACTAGACTTTTCTAGAAGATGCGTAAAATTACCCTCCCCTAGCATGACCTTGTATCCGCACCTGCTGACATCTCACATCCTATAATTATTCTCATCTTTAATTAATACGCATTTTATAGGCCAAATCGTGCGATCCCTCTTAGAAGCGGAAAAATGGGAATTAGCACTAGAAATAGCGACGAAATCTGGTCTCCCGAGGAACAGTGTACTAGCGGCGTGGGGTAAAGCGTGCCTGAAGGCGGGGTGCTTCAAGCAGGCGCGCGAGAAGTTCGTCCACTGCTTCAGAAGCGCACTGAACGTGTGCGCAGAAGTCACAGAAGACTACGAATACGGCAGAGAAGCATCGGAAGCTCAATTCCAGAACAGAAGAGTGCAGAGTATGAGATATTCGGAAAGGACGAGCTCTGTGTCTAGTGCGCAGTCGGACGGACGCCCGCGGGCCAACCCGCCGCTGCTCAACGAAATTATAAGCATGCTCGAAGACATGAACTATCCTGTCAATCAACAGTTGCTGCATAAAGCTGAGACTATCAAGGTAAAGTACATTAAATCAGGACTTGAAACCGGAGAGAGATGCATTGACGGGGGTTTTAAGAGGTTCATCCGTTAAAGAGTTAACCCCTTAAACATCCTATCAATGTTTACCGGTTTCAAGCCATGCATTAGTAGAAGCATCTGTGTAGACTAGAGGTTTGCTCACTATACAGGGTGGCGCTATAATGACGACATTAATTTAACTCACGGGACGGGCTAGAGGTCAATAGCTATAAAAGTAATATTCAATTTTTTTTTTTATTTAAAATTTTCGAATAAATTAATTTTTCGATTTACATTAGAATTTTCATAATAGTTATGAAATATGGTTTTTCAGTCAACGAACGAGAAGTTAACAACAATGAACACGGGTAAGAAGAAAATTCAACTAACCGAACCGGCGTTAAACATAATGCATACCCTAGCGAGCGTCAAGAAGATCAAACAGGGCGACTACAGCGACTTCCAGACCGCCACTGTGCAGCCAAAGAAGAGTTTAGCGCAAGGACTGTTAAGGAGAAACAACAACCACAGTGAACCAAAAGTGGACCAACACAAGAGATTAGACCCCTTCTTCTACAAAGAATGTGTATACTATTTATCAAACTACGGTTCCCACGTCGCCAATATAGCGTTCTACATGAAACACAGCACGTTGACTGAGGTGATCCGATACTGTTACGACAATTTGGTGGATAAAGAAACGTTTACTGAGTCGGTGTATATGGAGTGCTTGAGAAAGGATAGAGTGAACGAGCTGTTGAAGGCCATGAGTGATATGGACAGTACATTGGATATGTGGGCGGTAAGTGATTTACCTTAATTTTAGGACATAAAAGTTTGAAAGGTGTTCTCGTATACAGGGTAAATAACAAGCATAAGACAAGGACTTGTTGTGGAGACAAAAATCACGAAAGAGGAGTCTTTGTTAAACAGTGGGTGGGAAATTGGAATAGGCTGATTACATTTTAAAAACTTGCATAATGTTAGAAAGCTGATTATTTTATCTCTGAAAGTATCATTCATAAGGATTATGTTATAAAAAAATCTCAAAAAGACTTCACCAAAAAAATAAATCAGGCTAAAAATAATTTTTAAAAATCCGAAAACTATAAAAATTCACAAAACATACATAGGGTATATTTGGATACTCCTAAAAGATATGAATCTATTTTCTGGACGTCACTTTTTGGGCCACCCTGTATACACCTGTCATAATCGCAATGAAGCATGAGTGTGTGTGTGTTGTGTGTCAGGAGTACATAATGCACGTGTGCCGCACGCTGGAGCTGAGCAAGCGGCTGGAGGCGCTGTACGCGGTGCAGTGCGGCAGCGGGCAGGCGGCGCGCGCGGCCGCCACGTGCGCGCTGCTGTACGCGCGGCCCGCGCCGCGCGCCGCGCCCTTCGCCGCGCTGCACGCGCGCCGGCACCGCCTCGCCGCCGCCGCGCACCACCTCGCGCACGTAGTGCCGCTATCCCAGCCCCACAGTTAGTACACTTCCTTTTTAAAAGCTTTTTTATAGCCTATTTTTTGGTGGTAGAGCCAAGCTATAGCCAATTGACAACAGCTCATATATGGGGTAGGACCGTCTCACAGAAGATCGGCGTAAAGTAGCTATTTTAGCTAGTTTTCGTCCGATTAGTGAGAGTGCTCCTCCCTTCCCTGTAGGTTGGTAAAGTGCGAGATATATCTTTGGTATTGAAAGTATTCTGCAAGGACATAAATATCGCAAAAATGTATAAAACCATGACTACTACGCAAAAATTCTGAAATTTATCGCGTGAATACCAGTGAATTAAAATAGATAACACTTAGATTTTACATGATCATAATTTTTGTTTCCACAGAAACGAGTGATACAAGATCGTTCCACTTCAACTTGGACAAAACTACTATAGACAATCTGATGACTACGATAACGCGACAGATGGAGCTAGCCAAGTTCCTGGCGGACTGCGAGGCTAGCGGTACACTGACCGAGAGGGTCCTACAAGAAGCTATACCCATACAGGGTACCCGCAAGGAGCTAGAAGGAACTGATACGAGACCGTTAACACTTTTTGGCTCCAATACTGACAAGATAAGGCTTGTTGCTGTCGTGCTGGCCAGTGGACCCACTATTGAGGGTGGGTTCGAATTAGCTTTCAAGTGAGTATTGTTAAAGTAACAAAATAACAACATTTTAAAATCATGAAATAAATTGATAGGATACCCTATTAACGACTTCGATTTTTTTATAGTCGAAGTGAATTGACAGCTAGAAATACCGATCACCAAAATTAACAACCCTAATTTATATAAGGTATGAGACTCACAGTAAAATCTAAAAAACCTTACTACAGTGGCGGCACGCTATGATGGCCGTTTTGACGTGTGGGAGGGTGGAGAGGATGAACCTTATTATAACGGAATAATATTCATTTTCGTATTCATTTTTTGACATTCTACCCTCCCATTCCACCCTCCCACACGTCAAAACGGCCATCATAGCGTGCAGCCACTGTAGTAAGGTTTTTTAGATTTTACTGTGAGTCCCATACCTTATATAAATTAGGTTTGTTAATTTTGTTCGGTATGACAAAAAAAGTGGAATATTTAATCAATTTTATTTACGTTTTTAGAATATCAACCGAACATAAACTGGACTCCATGAACATCTACATACATGTCGCGAGGTTTTTGGTACACTCGGACAGATTTATGGAAGTGAAGACGCTAGCTAAATGTATACGAGCGTCGAAGGAAACTGCTGCCAAGTAAGTTTTTGTCATTACAAATCTTAGAAGTTCCTTGTAGAACTTGGAGGCTCCCATCCCGCCACTTATCACCTTACATCAAAACAGTTTTATACAGGGCGGATTTTTCAAGTGTGCGTGGTGCAGTTTATTTGTCATCAAAATCGGCCCCGAGACTCCTTTGAGTACTTTTCGCTGGTCCTCATAGTTTCGGATTTGGCCATCCACGCATACTTGAAAAATTCACTCTGTATATTCAGTAGAGCACTGTAAATAACATCTAACTGCTTCACTATCATATGCTACCTTCATAAGCTCTACACATAGGCGTAGGGGAAGTGGGGCAGGGTGATCAAGACTGTTACAGATTGAGGTCAAGGTAAATAGGACAAAAACATGAGTTATGAAGTTTTTTTTTAAATCCCTACCTGCACTGAGATACGCGCTGTGCTGAGGGACACAAATATACAAAGAAATAAAACACATTTATTAGATAATCCTACAGGAATTTGTTGTTTTTGTCCACAGTCTGATGAGTGACCAAGTGCTGGAGGCGGGAGTGAGCGCGGTGGTGGCCCGCTGCGAGGCCCGGGGACAGCTCTACGACGAGCAGGCCGAGATACTCATCAACGATATACATAGCGTTTCTATAAAGGTTATACTATAACTGGTTAACTTTGTCTAACAAAGGTGTACTTAAATTAGGCCATCTAGTAATAGTACATATAGCATAGCGTTCAGTTTAAATTGTAGAATGATGGCTAAGGGCAGTTATTAGGAACCCGAAAGCAATAATCCGTTTCGTCTGGGCTTCGAATTTTGACATATTTCCGTAATAAATTAGTGTCTAAATGACGAACGAACGAAATAGATGGTCCGGGTTCATAATAGGCCTCCAGGCACCCTCAATTAAAATTAATTTATTATTTTTTATGTGGATATGACTTGTCCAAAGTCTTATTTTGAGCAAAGGATATGACATCATTGCATAATTATGATTAAATTAGTCATTATTCAGCAATATAGTATCAAACTAATTTTTTTGCTAACATAAGATTCATCCAATAGATATCCTGC
The DNA here is from genome assembly GCA_947859195.1 of Drymonia ruficornis. NCBI lineage: Eukaryota > Metazoa > Arthropoda > Insecta > Lepidoptera > Notodontidae > Drymonia > Drymonia ruficornis. Next base: position 6,931,915 of record OX401923.1, read on the forward strand.
TACCTGGTGTGCCGCAACGTGAGCAGTGCGTATATACTCGCGGCGCGCAACGACCGCACCAATGACCTGCGGCGCGTGGTGCAGGAGGCCGAGAGGCTCGGCAACGACCAGGTCAGGAACGCGTGCCTCAAGCGACTCACCTCCAAGAACATGCTTTAACACAACAATACGTGCGTTCATGATTAATCACTAAGGGCAGTTCAACAACTTACAGACCCTTGGAGCAATAAACGACTGTTACAGTTCTTGCAATACACAAGTGCGGTCGACCTTTGGTTGTAGTTCGACATGTACATGCACAATGTGACAGTGTGCGTGCCTGGCGGAGCCGTAAACGCACCAACCAAGGTCCGACCGCGGTCGTAAATTGCAAGAACTGTACTAGTACATCAAACGATTAATTACTGCTGTAACTGTTCGTTAGTGTATTGGTGAACCTGGCCCTTAGTCTTGTTTGGCATAGAATGCTAATATGCGCCCTGACCCGGAGCCGGATGGTGTTGCTACAACGATTGACCGTCGATCGTGGTATCGATCGATAACCCGGGACGGCGCGGCGGCGGTGTACGAAATCGCCACACAGGAGGCATTCTGCCATCGATATATCCTCTATCAATGAAAAAATCAAGTAGATCGATTTGGTGTAGTAGCGTCGATCGATGTCGACTCTTCATTCTACCATCGATCAACGGTCGATCGAGTGGACAAGGAATAAAGCATACTGCATCTTAATGAGTGCCTTTATTCATGGGTTATGAAGAAGACGCACATGAAATTAAATGAAAAAATACTCATATATTTGCTACGTTAATCATTATTTCGAGTAAGTAAATATCTATATTTTATTATGTCGCAAAACTTAGATTTACTTAGATTAAAGATACTGAAGAAATAGCCAAATGTAACCTTTCAATGGATTAATAATATAATATGTAAGGAATATAATATAGAATAACGAAAGGGTTGACAGAGTTATATGATGGTTGCCATTGCGAATATGTATTGTTTATTGTGAATATAGTTGAAAAAATTCAGGAAAATTGTTTAGAATTTTATTCCCACAAACTGAACAACTCTTGCATTTTATTTCTTTGAGTTTTGGCGATACAATAGGTGGAATATTGTTATTGTGTAGATAATTTATATAATACCCATTGTGAAGTGAACTACTATTATTCTTTGTATGTTTTAAAAAATATTATATGGGATGCAATCCTGTCTACTGATTTCTAATTTGTATAATAATAAATACATGTTATAGTAGAACTATATGAAATTTGTTTTTTTTTCAAAGGTTTATTGGAATTTATAATTTAGATAATTATTAATTGTAACAATATTCAACACCAGACTTTAATAATTTGAGTTTATTGGCATACATATTTAATTTAATCAATATGTAATAATTTAGATATAACAGTATTATTTTTCAGGGATGTTGATAATCGAAAATTAATCAAATATAACATTAGATTTAGGTTAGTGATTCATACTCAGATTGTAAAATAAATTTATTATAAATTGTATTAAATCACGAATTATTTATGGTCTCATATTGTGATATCGGGTAATTGTTGATACATAATCATCAGTTCATGTTATTCTTTTATTAAGAAATTAAAATTTTGTTCTATCGTACTTATGTTGTTTCCTTTCAAGTAATTGTGATTTATAAATAACACAATCTGCCCTGTCAATAAAATTTTATTAGGATACTGTAACATAAAAGATTATGAATATAAAAATAAGGTGCATTGGACAGATGGTCAATGACTACAGTGGCGCCTGTTTCACTAGCACAGGCACAAGACTCCAACTCTTCAGATCTCACAGAGAGAGAAGAGCACACTTCAATGGACCTCGTCCTACGAGCTAGGACATCACAGTGGCACGTAACAATATAAAGTTCACGTTGTTCATAACACTATTGCGCACATTATCTTCAGTCTTGACACATTGTCTAGGCTTCGTAACTATTTTACTGAGTGGCCATGGCTTTCTTCTTAGGTTTTTTCAAACGTTTCAATCCATTTACGCTTGTCTTTAATAAGTTTGAGTAGGCGGTGCTGAATCTCTCCACGTCCCGCTGTTCTACAACCGTTGAAATTTTACTACTCCTAGATTGTGCCCTTATCAAACATTTATATTCTGGATCTTTTACTACTGCACTGCCATCTCGAGGTTCTGGTTTAGTGCGACCGTCATCTGTAAATAGGTTGAAGTTAGTTCAGTGTGTGTGTTCTAATCTAACAAACACATCATATAGTACTTACATCTTTTCATTGTCATAGTTACTGATCCTGCAATGCGAGCTTTTTGGAACAACTTTGTAAGCTCTGCGAGAAACTGAAATAAAAATGTAATAAATGAATTACTGAAATACGTTTTACATAGATAGGTAATGTAAAGCAGCGACCAAAAAATATCTTACCTCTTCGTTACCTAACAAAACCATCTTTTCAGTCTATTTTTGATATCTATTTTGAAACACTAATGTTCTTTTATCAATTAAGAACCATTAACTGTGATACAAATTCCACATTTTACGAATAAATTATAATTGAAGACTCAGACTTCCACATTCTGCCTGCTGGCTGGGACACGTTGACAAGATATTTGACAGATTTTGACAATTGACGTATATTTCTGACAGCCTGAGGTGACAGATGTGAAGTGTTGCCACTTGCACAAAACAACACGAACCAAGAATGTTATAAGGCCTCCATTTTGCTTTTCTAATGGCCCGGCTGGCTACACACGTACACGCTTAAATGAGAGCATGCCCGCATAAACCAGTTTGCGCAGGTAAGCGCATGCGCGTAGCCGGCGCATAACGTGTGGCCTAGAATGAGACGTAGGTAGAGAGGCAGAATGGCAGAACACCAGGCGGATGGTCCGATGACATAAAAAAGGTGGCTGGCACTTGCCGGACAAGATTAGAACAGAAAGAGGAGAGGCCTATACTAGCAGTGGGTGTATAGGTACCATACATAGAGGACACAGACTGAGAGAATTGTAGCGATTCTCAACGTTTTTTTTACAGTACTGAGGAGGCAAACAGGCATACGGTCCGCCTTGTGTTAAGCAGTTACTGTAGCCTCTAGATGCTTGCAATACCAAAGGCATTGCTCACACATTGCTGACCTGAAGGAAAGTGAGACGGAGGGAGGGGAAGGGGGGTTTGGGCTTCCGGCTCTCTCACTCATCGTATGAAACGCAGCTGTAAAAGCTGCTTCAACTCACTTTGGTTAAAGATTTTATTGGGCTATTTGTTTCAACGTTTAGGCCGGCCACATATCATAAGAATTTGTCTATCAGACAATTTCGGACGCCCGCTGGAAGGCACTATGCTCAAACATTTTGTTCTAGACCCCGCATACTATCAGAATTCTGACGTGTCTGACGTCCGCGTCTGATGAGGCGTTCTCCCCTTAAGCAGGCGCCTTTGGAGGATAGACAGAATGATAACAGCGAACTCTATTGCATAATGGGAATCAATACTTGGTCCACAAATCAACTCATAACGAATATTATAGTTAAAGTTAAGCTTTCTTATATGTATATAATTTTGAAATCATCGAAATCGGTCCATCCGTTGCGATTTCATTACACATTTTATATAATGTGCGGCATGTGCGTGTGTTTTTCAAAAATAAATACTAACCAATGTCACCATACAAGAAACTTGATATTTTTGACATTTTTATTCTACGGTGGTACGAAACCCTTTATGTGCGAGTCCAACACGCACTTGGCCGGTTTTTATAAAATAGTACTATTACAATTTTATTTAGTTTCGTAGCATCGCGCCCCCAGTCAACACATCTAATCTGTGACAGTGACTGTGAACTCGTACCCACATTTGTTTTTTCTTAAGATAACGCGGCCAGTTTATTAGTGTTCTATAAAAAAAATATTAACGATAAGGATGTCAAATCAAGGTAAGAAACTAATGCGTAGGTATGTACTACCCTCATCTATATTTTATTAGTAAGACAGATTTTAATAAGGTAATTGCCTTTACTTTTAGGTTTAACTATTATTATTTTTGTCTGCTACGTGAACACTTTCGTACATATTAGATAAAGGGTCAATGGGAGGTCGGAACGATTTATCGTACCTTAACATTTTGATAGGCAAAGGCAGGAAATATACCTACTATTTAACGAATGTTAGATATTAACCAATGTTATATAGAGGAAATGGTAAACTAATTGTAATAAGAATAGGTATTTGTATTGTTTAGGAGCTACCTAAGAAATCGGAAGTCTGGAGCCCAGACTTCCGATTTCTTAGGTAGCTCCTACCCCAGACCCCAGACTCTGGGGTATAGTATATACCTTGCATTTATCGCATATTTGAAGGGAGGGTTACCAATAAATAATGACTTGCTAACGACTGTATAAACAGATAGGTAGTACCTATACCTACGTAGTACCTTCAGCTGTTTATAATATTCCTTTACGAGCATATCCAAGATTAATGACACTACCCATGCATGCCTAAAGCAAAGTATGACCTATCCCTTAAGTAAGATACTTACCTATTTCGTTAACGAATAATGTAGGTAGTCCTGCAGTATCTCTGGGGTGATCCTTTTGCGAACCGGTGCGCGGCTCGCCGGCTCGTTGCTTATGTCACTTTAGTTATGCATGGTTAGTGCCATTAATTGGTAGGTATCCTTTGAAACACGGCACGCGTCAGTTACATATAGGTAACCTACATAATTATTCCACCTATAATATGCTTCTCCCAGCTCCGTACTACGCAACCGCAGCGATCACGGCCGCTGGCGTTATTGGCGGCGCTTACTACGCCTATCGTGCTTATCAAGAGCAAAATACTAAGCTCCCGGAAGAATGGAGGGAAGTGGGTGTTCTGAAGAACATTTACGTGTATCCTATAAAGTCGTGCGGCTCTGTGATGCTCAATCAGGCGGAATGCTCCATTTTAGGACTGAGAGACGCTTGGCTACGAGACAGGTGGGTATCTATCTGATTAATTGATGTATTTTTAGCAGATATAGTACCTTCTAACATCGCAATCACTAAACTGCGTTCTCTGTGCACCACTTTTTATATCAATTTCGTTGGCACCACTACACGCACTCGTAATTCGACATTATATTGGCAATAACGACATGTTTTAACATTATATCCCGCAAGCGGCTGAGTCGTACTGTGTCCATATACTTCGTTTAGTAGAACAAACTATTTTGGAAAGTCTCGTGTTTCTCTTTTTTCTTGGTAATGATTTTGGGTGCATGTCTGACGACTTATGTATAAATTACTCGAACAGTTTTTTAATGAATAGCTAATGGAAAACCATTAAAATATGTTGGTTAATTTGAAATAATTAACGCAATGCGTTTTTACGATATCTGCCTTCCTACTAACAAAGAAAATCTTACCTACACTAAATACTGCATAGCGAATGTGAAATTTCGCATTTTCTTGTAGTAAAAGCTGATCCAAAAATTATTTACAGAGTCCTAATGGTCGTGGATGATAAGAACAATTTTATAACAGCCAGAGCTTACCCTGAGCTGCTAACAGTTCATCCTTCTGTCAGGAACTCTATTCTAACAGTGAAACACGCCGATATGGAACAACTGCACGTTAATTTAGCAGAGGTGAATTACCTATCTATACTCCTATACTAATATTATAAAGAGGAAAGATTTGATTGTTTGTTTGTTTGCATTGAATAGGCTCCGAAACTACTGAACCGATTTGAAAAATTCTTTCACCATTATAATGCTACATTATCCCTGAGTAACATAGGCGATATATTTTTGTGATCCGATATTCGGGCTACGGCATCCAGCAAACGGGATCCGGGATCCGGTAAAAACGGGATCCGAGATCCGGGATCAGATCCGATTTTTTAAAAATTCAAATTCAACGCGGACGAAGCCGCAGGGAAAAGCTAGTTGATTAATAAAATCACCCTCCTTGTCCACACTACCAAAGAGATGTAAAACAAGCTACTGCTATTAAGGCATACTGTAAATGAAAATAAACTTTTTTTTTCTTTTTTCAGGTTGTTGCTCTACAAAAACCGAAAACAGCGTATGTGTGGAGCGTTCCTGTGCCGGTATACGATTGTGGATGGGAGGCGAGTGAATGGTTCTCTAGGTGAGTCACGAGTCAAGCCTCAATAACTCTGATACGTAATGCTTTTGAGGTGAGCTCTAGACTATACGACCTATTGTACAATATTATTAACCGTTTTAGGGATAGAATTAGTGATACGTTTATCCATCAAATTTTGGTACAAGAAACATGTTTGATTTAAATCCGAAATGTTGTTTAATCAAAATTTAAACATATTTAAGATGGATGGTACAAATGGCCCTTATTGAAGATTGCGCAAAGGTTTGAGCGAGTTAACATTTTATTGCACCATTGGCATTGGAACGCTATACTCAGAGGTCTTGCTCACGCGATAATATTGACGTACGACGCGGTAATATTCCGTGATAATATTTTTTTAGGCTCAAGCAATTATATTATTGTACATAGATCTAGGGCCTGCCTTAAAGTATGTAGGTATAATTGCGCTCCACCTCAGTGTGATGTGTTTAAATAATGTTACTGAATTATCTGTTCCAACAACTTATAATAAATAGTAACGGTATTCTGGTTTGTGTACTAAAGATGTTATCATTGCCTAATAATAATTGTACATAGCAAGATAACGTTTATCAATCTTACTCTTATTTACTATTAGTTTAAGTGTCAAACATTTAAATAATTTACAATGTTACTACTTTTTTTTATAAAGACAATATTTTACAGACTTTTAGATCGATCTTCGATCAACTTCCGTTTGGTTTACTACGCGTCTCAGAAGAGCCGCACTTTACGAGGATCGACGAACAAATTCTATAAATTCACGAAGAATGATACCGTAAGTTTGTGCTATTCTATAAAAGTAGCAAGAAAATAGTAGTAGTAGGTACGCCACACCGTTGTTTAGTCTTGACAATTATCTATCTGAGCTTTTACTTACATTGTATGTAAATAAATTACGTTTCAAAGATAAAATATTAATTAATTACTGGCTGTGTTAATAATACAAGTAATACGAATATAGGCTAGGGTCAGATGCTCCTACCCATGTGTAGACAATAATTGACTATCAATCTTTACTTGAACTTCGCCATATTGTGAGCTTGAACCGCCAAATGACCTCATACATTGTATACAGGGTGCGCTCCCAGATGAGGTTCCTTTCAATCTAATAAACGAGGCATCAGTTGAGGAGCTCAACACGCGCCTCAAGGACAGCCAGGTGACAGAGCGCAACTTCAGGCCCAACTTCCTGCTCTCTGGTGCTAAAGCGTACGACGAGGACAACTGGAAGTTCGTTAAAATTGGCGAAAACATATTTGAAATAATCAAGCCATGCACGAGGTAAGACCACAGAGTAAAGACTAAAGAAAGCGGTGCCCTTATTAGATATTTGTATGAAACAAAACGTGGTCATTGTTTTTTCATTTTCATTTTACAATTTACCGGTAAATAGTTGAACTACTCGCTTCGATTTATGTCGATGTTAGTACTAGGCCGACCAGTCTGCCGACTTGCTTAGGGCCAGTCCCCTTAGTAACTGGTTCATGGGTAAGACACATTCTCCTTACTTTTAAACTAGGTACCCTTTTTAAATATTTTTTTTCTAACTTTACGCGTATCCATTATTATAGGTACAGTCAGCAACATAATTCGCTGAACATTCTTGATGTTTCAAATCCGCAATACTCCTTATTTTACAGACGTCGTCGGTGAATTGTCAAAACCAAATGTTAATGTGTATCTAGTGAAACGTGGGCTTTCGAGTTGGTTAATACCTCCACAATGTGGTGGTGTATGGCCACTCAAGCCTCTGATTACCCCCGAACGGGGATAAAAGTCGTGACGTTACATTAAATTTTTTTACAAATGTTATCAACACATTTAAGTACCTACTGTTTAGATCCAGAAAAATATAAAATGGATTTCTTTCATGCAATACAAAAGTGTGCAAACGATTTCAAATACTGAGAATGTTTAGATACTTATGCTGCTTACCGTACCTACCCTTAATAGCGATATTTATTATTCATGGTTTACTGATGTTTTTTTTTACTTTAGGTGCATAATGACGACTATCGATCCAGAAACTGGAGTGCGCAACTCAAAGACGGAACCGTTGGAGACTTTAAAAAGGTCGCCTATTTATATTCCTGATTTTTTAAATCTTAATACGCTGATTGTCTGATCAGATAACTGGTTTAATTAACTGGGGCCCTACCACCACCTCTTAAAGCAGTTTTGTTTTAACGTTTCAGCGGCCATTTGTGCAATGACGTTTCTTATTGTCATCATGACAATAAGGTACGACATTGCACAAAAAGTCGCTGAAACGTTAAAACGTTCCTATAACTGAATCGCGATAAGAGGTCATGGTAAGCCCCCTGGTCTGTTATAAAAACCATCATTGTATGACGGCCACGACCATAACACATCACATAACATTTTAAACGCCTTTGCGCTGTTCTGTCTGCGCGTGACTCAACATCCGACCAGGGCCCTAAGTCGTTTAGCCATTGTGGCGTTTTGCTATAGTGATGGACCGTCTGATTCTGACCGACCAATCAGAGGGTTGATCACTATAGCAGCTCAATGGCAATGGCTAAGCGATTTGGGGGCCTGACAGTCGGATCGGATGTTTATTGAATATTCACAAATTCATTTACTGCCTTCAGATTGTCTGATCAGACTATCGCAGAAGAAATCGGGCGTTTATTGTCGTCCTAAAATCTATCATCTCTCAGTTACTGCATCATGCGACAGTATGTAGCCCGAAAACAATAGAAAATTAAGACTCAATTATAATTCCAGGTACCGGCAAATAGAAAACCCTGAAGTGCGCAGATCTGCGGGGAACTCCCCGCGCATGGGAATACAGATGGCGTTACGCAGCGGGCCCGGCGGACAAGTTTCACTCAATGATGTAATCTCCGTAGCGTAATCCCGTACATTTTCTCAAACATTATCCATTGTACTCACTCAATGATGTAATCTCCGTAGCGTAATCCCGTACATTTTCTCAAACATTATCCATTGTACTAAGTTAAACTATTATTTTTGGTAATCTCAGATAAGATCGTGATAATAATATGGTGATGTACACGTTAGCTAGTATTTTCTTAAGACTAATTATTATTCTAAACATTTTTATATCGCGAATAAACAAAAGAAATCGATTCTAGTGTAACGCGTTCATTACAACTTTTGAAATAAAATATCGTATTTTGTTTCTTAACATTGTATTTCTGAGTGTTGTGACTAAACGCGTACAATTTGCGCAGCGATACGTTTATGCGGTTCGTTGTCAGCGCAGATCAGCACGCGGGCAAAGGTTCCCCCACCCGTGCCTTTTGTTAAATGTTCGGGGTTCACTACCACGCAGCCGTTTACCTCCTGTGAAATTAAAAAAAGTCGAATTGAAAACTTACTCCCTCCTTTTTGAAGTCGGTTAAAAACACAAACACGTTGTTACTTGAAAAAGGAATGTAAGATCGTTACAATGACACATGGAGGGTAAGTAATTCGCGGCGGACCAGAATTTTGATCCTAGCCGTGCGCAATCGACCAATGTAAATCTGCATTAGAATGACTCAGGAGTGCTAGCCAGCGAGATAGGGAATAACTTTTCTAGCTATGTCTTTTTGGCTAGGGTTGCAAGGCATCTATCCTTGAAAGAGATATATGTATGCCGCAGATTGCAACTAATAAAGCGGCAAAACGATTGAGATACTTAATCGTCGTACTTCATTAGTCGTAGAGCCAAGCTGTAGCCAATTGACTGCAACTCATATATGGGCGGGCTCGACAGGGGTAGTACCACCCTCTCTCAGATCGGCGTAAAGTAGCTGTTACAGCTGCGTTAGGTACGATGAGAGCCGGAAGCCCAACTCTCCTTCCCCTTCCTCCGTCAGTCTCCCCTTCAGGTCAGCAAAGTTTGAGTAGTGCCATTCGTATTGCAAGCATCTATAGACTACGGTAACTGCTTAACATCAGGCGGGCCATACGCTTGCTTGCTACCTCAGTACCATAAATGATTTTTATTTAAAAAAAATACCGACTTCAAACAAAACCTGGTGGTAATAGAAATATTATTTCAGGCTTTTTAGTGCTCCAGGTTTTGTTTGGTTGGATTTTTATTTTTTTTATAAAAATAATGTTGTTTCACGATTTTTTGTGGCGCCATACAAACTGTATCACTCGAATTGCTTTGGGGAGTGACGGGAAGCAAAAGCTTTAAAAAAAAAAAAAAAAAAACTGTTCACCCAGTCGAAAGTTCTGAGGATCAAACATAAAAAAAATCTGTTGAATTTTGAACCTCCTCCTTTTTAGAAGTCGGTAAAAAATATCGCACCTTAACGAAATATCTGAAGTTAGAAGGCAGCACTAGGAGGTGCGGCGTGGCGGGCAGCTGCGCGTGCGCTGTCCACAGCGCGGCGTCCGCGGCCAGCGCCGCCGCCGCCGGCCACAGCGGGTAGTACGTCTGCTGCGACACCACGTGCGTCGCCAGCCGCGACAACTTGTCGCCACCCATGCCTCTGTAAACATAAATATCAAATTCCAGACGCTGGCACAGGCTGACCCAATATGAGAATAACTATACCCTGTCAAAACGCTCGCGGCACGTGAGGCCATAAAACGTTGCCGGAGTAGGGGATATTGCGCGCTCCCTTGCGCTTAGGGGCACACGAATTTCATTATTTTTTTACCCTCCCTCATTGTCACAGCTGGTCACATTTGTGAGACTCCCCCCTCCTAGTGTGACGTCACAATATTTTGTAATTTTACACCCGTAAAATTTTACATGAGAAAAAACCAATTACATGAAAATTATAAAAGAATATTACAATGATATTTCTTCTTGGCTGATGTGCATCAGTATATCGGTGCTGGTGACGCCGACGACGATCCCGCTGACGTTGAGCGTGCACGGGTCGGGCACGAACGTCACGTTGGCGTGCTTCCGCCGGCTCGAGTACGGCGGCGTCGGGTATATGTTCACGTGGAATGCGTCCTTATTGCTAGATACTATGTATATTTTTGTGTATGGACTGAAAATTAAAAAAAAACATGCTCAATAATTGTAATTTTGGACTAAACCAACTTGGCACTCGGGTGAATACGGCTTCCTCGCCGACAGGTGCCTAGTTGGCTTGGTGGAGTAGTATACCGTAATATTTTCTTGCACATGAATAAAGGTACCTTACCTAGTACTACTAATTTCGCCTAAACTATCAATTAATTTGTCAAAGAACGACTTGTACGTCTCCGCCATCGTGTTGTCTTTGATTTTGGAATGTTCACAGTCCATAAACGGACCTGTCATGATGACCACGTGTGGTTTGTGTGTGTTGATGTATGTTACAAAATCTTTCAGAGGCTCATAGTCCATGTTCTCTGACGTTGTATATGGGCCTGCTACAATAACCATTGACAGTTTACCTGAAAAGAAAATGAATAAATATTTATTTTACTCAAACTCGGTTCGTGTTGAAATATTTTCGGAGCAGCAATACCTTCAGACTCTGTCGTGACGACGCTTATTACACCACCATTTAAAGGTTTAATGGAAAAGGATCGTCAAATAAAAATATCAACACACACTTATTTCCCGTTGTGTTAAGAAACATACATCTTGCATAAGTACTTACATTATTTAACACATTTAAAGTAGCGGCACGATATGATGGCCGGTTCGACATGGGGGAAGAAAATGAACCTTATTATAACGGAATAAGACTGGCCGTTTAAAAAAAATAAGAATGTTAAAGAATGAATGCGAAAAAGAATCTTATTCCGTGATAATAAGGTTCATCCTTTCACCCTCCTACATTTCAAATCGACCTTCGTAGTGTGCCGCTAATATAATACCTATACATACAGGTATTTATCAGATATCAAAATCGGCCCTGAAACTACTTTTTGAATTTTTTGCTATACCCTATAGTTTCGGATTTAGCCACCATGGCTTACATCCACTTGAAAATGTCATCCTGATATACTTGTTAAAAATATAAATTATACCTACCATTCAGTGTGTTCATCATGTCAGCTCTGTGGTCAGGGACCGGCTGCGACGCGTCGCACAGCACCTCGTGAGCCACGAACTTGTCGCCGCGCGGGTTCACGCCCTTCATCACAGCTATTTGTCCGGGAAACAGGGAGTACTGTTTCACACTGCACACAACAAAGCCGCATTGAGTTTCTTACGACACTCGGAACTTCACTGGCTGCGCCTATCAGGCGCATGAGTATTTACTCAGTTTTGACGTCGAAATGCTCGGGCGAGGCATGCAAGGAATCTGGACACACCAACTCGCGCGTCCGACACAAATTATAATATACAGGATGTTACGAGTGACGTATGGTAGGAGCGCGCGTGGTATTCATTAGATTTTTATTCCAAATATGCGAAAAAATATTACCGTAATTATTACCTCATTATCCAATCAATTAAATGAAATAAGAATTTACACGTAAATTCCCTGTGATAAGACAGCTCATAGTCGCTCGCTAAGCGGGGTGGCATACGAGCAATACCAAAGGAAGATTCGCCAAATCACGGTTGTACTTTTATGATAAATATAGCTTGGTACTATACCAAACTCCTAGCAGTCTTTCGCAACAAGTGCAACCGGACAACCCACGCAAGTAGTACCGTACAGATTGGTTTCATTAAAGTCTATTCATAAAAAATGTATGTGTAAGTACATACTTATCTAGATCGACTGGTACAGTCTGGCTAAGGGATTGCTCCCACGTTCCTTGTAGTACCACGCACTTTGGGTTGAGCCGAGCGTCTGCGTCACACTCTATCCGCCCTGCGACTGCCACTTCAGCCTGTAATATACGTCATGTAATTCACCAATTATGCGAAGAAGATACTGAGGGTCTATAACAGCCACATAGCAATTTTGCAAACGCAAGTGATTTTTCTAGCAGAATCCTTTGCAAATCCGCTAAAATGTGTGACAATTTTACGGCGAATTGCTAAGGATTGCTAGAAAATCAGAAAAATGAACTGCGTTTGCAGAATTGCTATGTTGTGTCGTTATAAGCCCCTTGGTCACATAGTTCAAGCTTGCTTAGTTTGGGACCACATGATATTTTAGTTTGGCGATATTCATTCTGAAAAAGTTAAGTGTACTGGTTGCTATTTTATTTAAATAAATATAAAATAAAAATAAATAAATATAACGTCACGACTTTTATCCCCATTCGGGGGTAGTCAGAGGCTTGAGTGGCTATACACCACCACATTGTGGAGGTATTAAGCCAACTCAAAGCCCACGTTTCACCAGATAGTCAGAACCCAACGTGACAGGTGGTGAACCTTGTCGCCGTGTATACAGGAACTGACTATTACCTAATCCCGGGGGATAGGTAGGTTTCCTCACGATGTTTTCCCTCACCGTAAGCGAACTGTAAATTATGCACATTGATGAAAATTCATCCATGTTATTCATTTTATTTAAATATTATTTATACACGAATAGAGATCCTTTGCCACAGATTTTGTGAACTTGAAAGAACACATTATGGTAGCGGAACCATTTGCATTGACAATGTGTGAAGCAATTTTTGTAGGTACACTGCCTCCGGTTTAGTTTTGGTCTCATGGGCCCATTCGCAGTGTTGCTTGTGATAACTACCCTTCTTTTATTTGTGCTTGGGATAAAAAAATGTTTAAGGGCATAAAATTTACCTGTGTTTTGTGTCTAACAGACGTAACTTCAGTGATGCCAGCTTTCTTCATAATACACTGTGATATGTAACGAATGTTGTTGTCAAACATACTAGCTTTCTCGTGGAGCAGTTCAAAACCAAACCTAAAATAGAATTAACTTGTAGAATAAAAAACCAGCCAAGTGCGTGTCGGACTCGCACATGAAGGGTTCTGTACCACCGTAGAATAAAAACACCCAAAATATTAAGTTTCTTCTATGAGGACCCTCTTTATTTTTAAATTTTATTTTATGGCCTGAATCCCCCTCGCATTGAGGGGAGGCCCGTGCCCAGCAGTGGGACGTTAAAAGGGCTAAATTATTATTTGTTGTTGTAGTGGCAACAAAAATACACATTCTGTGAAAATTTCAAGACTTCTTATTACGGTTCGCGAGATTCAGCGCGCTGACAAACGGACGGACAGCGTAGGCTTAGTAATAGGGTCCCGTTGATACCCTTTGGGTACGGAACCCTAAAAATACTTGGTGATCAGAAGTAAATTGTTTTAAACTTCAGAATGTAAGCAGACTTCACTCAACCCCCAATGTTGAGTAACAGTGGTGGGAGTGTGTGGCGGGCCCATAAAACCCTTTCTATTCTAATTGGACGTGTCCACAAGCCCCGAGTAGCACCGTCCAAGCCAGATATGACGTTATGTCTACGTGGCTAGATGTCAAAACTGATTGCTCGGCCGCACCGCTCGGCTGATCTATCGTCACCGTTGATACTTACATTGCTTTTGTGTATATCTCCCCATCCTCATTAGGTACTTGTGATATTCTGAGATTTAATATGTCATTGGGCCCACAGGGCTGCGCAATGTTCTGCAATAACTTATCATCACCATAGGAGTGCACCACAGCACCCGGATTTGTTCTTGACGCGTATTTAACGGAACCACTGAAATACCATGGAAACGCGTACTGTATTTGTTTATTTACAAGTTACATTTGGCCTTGGGCCAAGTTTAATAAATTACCTGTAAAAAAAAAGTACCATTTCCCCATTATTTGAACTACCTATTATGCTTGATAGATACTTACTATTTCGGTAAAACATTGAATTTTCAAACTTGTAAGAATTATTATTGTCCGCCTATGGCTATGAGGACACCAAATATGAGTTTAGATTTACAATACGTACAATATTCGGTATCTGAAAACATGGCGATACCAAATTGTCCCCAGTGCCCCCTATCAGAGTTGGGCAAAATTTAATTGCGATTAATTAATTGCAAATTGCAGGGGGAATTGCAGGTGATGTCACAATTTACAATTAATTGTGATTTGTTCGGGATTGCCAAACAAATCAAAATTATTTGTTAATTGTGACACCAGCTGAAATAAGTAATTAATTAATTTCAATTAAATTTTGCCCAAGTCTGCCCCCTATATCCGCGCCTGTAATGAAGGTAAACCTTAACGTGAATTTTTAAAGCTCCAACCGACTGGCACGGAAAATTCGCGCGAATTATCTGCACTCAAAGCACAATTCATGCGGACGTACTCAGTTAAATACAAAAAGATTATCTGGCAAAAATGTTGATAAGTTCCCATTTTATTAGCGTTTTGCACGAGTGAGAGCTGGAAGACCAATCCCTTCCCCTCCCTCTGTCCCACTCTCCTTAAGGTTGGCATCTAGACTGCTTAACAACAAGGGGGCCATACGCTGTTTGTCGCCACAGTTATATGCATAAAACACCCGTGCTTTTACGTGGCCGTGTGTTGGACATTGCGATTTAACTTATTTCCTCAGTGCTGAATAAAGTTTGTTTTTACTTTGGCAAAGGTACTGCTGCAGATAATTCGCGCGAATTTGCCGCGTGAGTCGGTTGAAGCCTTAATGATTTTCAAACTTACACTGTTGGGGAGTACATAGCTGGACGCAGGTCATTTTGTTGATTAGTTTCATGTTCTACTTTAATTCTCTGGAAAAGGAGAATAAACAATTATAACCTACTATGTTGTGTTTCATTAATAGGTACAGTAAAGTAGGTACAGTTTTTTGTGTATCTAAATCATTATGATGTGAATAACATTAAATATTTTCTATTAAAATAATACAGCTTGGCTAAACGCATGAAAACTATTAGCTGATCATCTGTGCTAGGACTTGACACAGTAACAGCTGAAACTAAATAAACATGTTAGGTGTGTCTTGCAATACCTAATCAAAAAATACAAAAAACTAAAAGTAAGAAGCAAAACCTCAAGCAAACCTTACTTTATCATTTAGTGATGAATTAGTTGATGGCTGCAGACGAGTATGGATCTAGTCATGATATGAACACAACATGAACCAGAAGCAAACTCGCCCACAAATATCATCAAGCTTAATCATTTGTAACAATAACGTTATATCCGTAGTTATCTTCTGATCACCTGCGGCTCGGAGATGACTTCACTATAAGCAATCAATGAGTGTAGATCTAGTCACAGGCTAGACTGTGCTACTAGGCCTAAACCCATGAAATGCAAATAGTTTTGACGGCTTCCTCTTCTCTTCATGGTTCTTCTAGTCAAATGTATCAACATGTCTTAACGTGCAACTATTTGATTCCACTGTGAATACTGGGGACACTATAACGAAGAAAGGAATCATCTGTTGCTACTGAAAGGTTTTATTTTCATTCTGTATGCAGACCCCCTTAGGCTAGGTCTGCAAAACCCCAAGTGTTAATGTAAGACATGGGTTAAACATGTATACACCTATGTATAGTAGGCGACATGTTGGGATGACAATCAGGGTATGACCTGAGGCGCAGGCGAGGTGACGTCCATATGTAGGTACATATAATGATATAAACAACTAATTGACACCAGGTAGGTACCCTTTTGTTCCCGTTCAGTGGCAGGATAAGGGAGGTAAGCTGGAGGCTTAGGAACTGTGTTATTGTAGGTACAAACATTGAGATGGATCCTTTTTAAAATCTTAAAGCAATCTCTTTAACAATTGGGCCTCGGGCTATAAGTGAGTTCAATCACCTGCGATAATCAGTTTAACCAATTATCTATATGAAATGATAAAATAACTTGAATAACTCATGGTACTTACCTTAGGTGTTGTTGCCATATAATTTGATAGAACTTCATTGTCAGATCTGTGATGTTAGCATTGAGGATCAAAATTGATAACAGATAGCTATATTCAATGTTACATTACAACAATTACAAGTTGCGGTCTACCGGATAAGTTCCGAAACACTTTTGAACTAATTCAAAGTACCGAATACAATCAAGATTCAATATAACACGTGGAGCATGCGCAAAAGGATACTGAGCTGCAACAGGCGCCCGATAAACCGTCAATCCAGTGCCGGTACCCACTCGGGCTGTGTCTTTGCAGGGCGCGCTGGGACGGTTGGCCGCCCGCTTGGAAAATTCCTTTCTCGCAAACAAATCCAAGTTGTTCAAATCCGGCGATGAACCGTTCAAGTGGTTTAGACTGAAGGCCATCCATTGTTCGATGAAAGATTCAGCGTCTATATCGTACTCCTCGCATAAACTTACGCCTTCGGAAAAGAAGTGAATAATGAAACAACCTTGAACATTCATTTTTGTAGCGGTCCATGTTTTATGGTAATCGTTTGGTCAAGACGAAGGACAGATTCAAAACAACTTTATTACATATTTACCGCTAATTCTTGAGTACTCACATTTTGTTAAAACTTCTTTTGGTACATCTATACCCAGAAATTGAAATTGCTCAGTCACCAATTCTTCGGAAGCCATTTTCTGTAAATTGAAAGAAAGAGCGAATGAAAAGGAAAGGAAGCAAAAGAGCGCCAACGCCAATCAAAAAGTTTGCGTTTCGTCCCTCCATAGACAAAGTTTCGTAAAGTTTTGTTTTTTACCACAGACAAGTTTTTTTAGTATTTCAACAACGCTAAAACTGAAAAGCTCGCCTGCCTATACACGTACATATTTGATCCGCAAGTATTGTATGACTTTATTTCGCTGTGAAACCCGGGTTTTTTTTGTAATCATTTACAGATCCGCGGTCGTACGCCTGCGCGGGCATAGCACGCAGGCTTCATCATCATCAGCCTTTTGCTGTCATCCTATAGGCCTCCTCCAATGTTTAGCTCTGTGCAATTGTATCTTTTCTGGTAGAACGTGAGGTTTAAAATAATACAAAAATGAAGTGCTTTTGGAAAGAGTCGGCGTTTTTAGGACAGAAAGTTTCTGATGTGTGCTGCTCGGTCAGGTTGAACCTGGACCATAGTATTAGGTTCATGACCTGGACGCAGAATTTTTTTGTTGTTGCTTGGATGGCAAACAAGCGTACGGCCCCTGATGTTAAGCAGTTACTGTAGCCTACCTATAGATGCTTGTAATACCAAAGGCATCGCTCGCACGTTGCCAACCTGAAGAGGAATGGGAAAATGTGAGGGGTTTGGGCTTTTGGCTGTTTCTACGCATCGTACTAAAGGCAGCTAAACTAGCTACTTTACGCCGATCTTCCGAGCCAGGCCATATATGAGCTACCTAATTGACTACAACTTGGCTGTACCACCTTTATATTTATATATATATACAGGGTATTTGGTTAAGTCGACCTATTCCCGTTAAGGGCGTGTAGTTTACACCGTTTCCGACTGATTCGACTATGAAACACCCTATCCTAAATGTAACCGTTTTCGAGATATTTGAATTTGTTTTTTTATAAAAAAAAACAAATTTTCGGCTATCAGCCGCGATAGCCGTGAACGCCCTTAACGGGAATAGGTCGACTTAACCAATAACCCTGTATACCTCTGAGAAGACACACTGAAAACAAAATAGATTTATTAGCTGTTCATAAAACTTAAATGTTACTACATGTTGTTGTTAAGTAAACTTATAGCATAACTCAAAATACAATAATCAATAACTACATGTTTATGTTAGGAAATAATAACAGTTTATTAGTTATTGCCTTTGGACATGTATATGAAATTTACAAGATGGCATAGACTGGACCTCTGCAGTGACAATGCTGTTTATACAAAGATTTGCCAGACCTCCCCTAATTAGTCCGCATGTGTATGCTACGTACTGAAAAAAAAAAGATATAATTAGAAACTCTTTTGAAGAGAAGACACTGAAGAGTTATACAGATTGCAGAGAAGCACTGTTTTTATGTTATTGTAGGTAGCTGCCTTGTTGGTCTAGCAGATGTAAACTCAGCATACCAGTTATGAAGTTTTGATTTCACAGTAAGTACGAATACTGAACTCAGTGTTATATAGATTTCAGGAAATATAGCCAATATTCATGACCCATTAACATATTATATTACTCCAATGGCTTATTCCCTATTACATACTAAGGCCTTAGAATTGTATAATAAAATCCTTACTCTTGGTGCATATTCTAGATATTGATGACCACTTGAGAAGCTGGTAAGGAAACGGAATGCATTATCTTGTAAAACATACACCCCTTGATGGTTAGTGCGCAAATTGTCTATCTGTTTCTTGTAGATACAAGTCCAGAAGTCCGTACAAATAAATTTCATTGTGTCCAGTTCGTCTTTGAATCTGGGCCACTCCCTGGTTAGTCTCTCCATTATTTTGTATCCTGCAGCAAACCCAATATATTCTACTACTGAGAGATCTACCTCCTGAAAAAAAATAACAACTATAAGATAGGGTACGTAGAAATGCAACAACGGACTGTAAGATGGTTTTAATATAGCTACTTACCTTTTTTTCATTATTATTGTCTTTCGATTGCTCCAAAGCATAATTGATTAATTCGGAATGTAATAATTCAAACAAGATATCATCAGCCATTGATAAGAACCGTTTACTAAAATTGCAATTCACTAAAACACGAAATTCAGTGAGAGCTGTAAATCCTGAATATTGAATTAAACTTTTTGCATAGTACACAGACCTACAGATAAATGTATAAAATGTCGCGTATGGCGATTAATTTTGTATAGACATAACTATCTTGGTAATTTTCTCTCGGAAATAAACAAAGATGATTAGTGTTGTGGCGTTCAGTGGGTCGCAACATAAAGAAAAATAAAAATGTACGGCTTGGATAAGATATTTTAACAACCTATAGACAAAAAACAAAAACAATCATGATTTATCTATGGTAACCCCCAGCAAAACAAAATGTCTGCTGTCTGCCTACTTGACGTCCGTTGTATTTTACTAAAATCCTTGTTATTTTCATATTAATTCGGCCGTATTTTAATAAATACAAAGAGTAATCAACGTGTTATTAAAATTATAAAGTGTGAATGAGTAAAAAGTATGAAAAATAAACTGTAAAGTATCAGTGATAGTTCTAAAAGGGTATCGTGTAATTTGCACATTATTGAATTGTTTTCACATCACGAACAGGTATGTACTATTGATTTGCACATTTATTTAGATATTTTCACAGTCTAAATACAATATAAACAGGTTTGCACACGTAGTGTTGAACATAACCTATACCTGTAAACATCAACAATACATTACCCTGTGTTAGCTTTTTCACGCAACTTACCCGCTTTATTAACTGTCTAGATAAATAATGAATATGTATATCAGAATGATTACCCCGCAGAGCTTAAGCTCGCCAGGATGAGACCAAACTCCAATGATTACTTTGTTAGATACCAATAAAAAGCCTAATAAAAGTAGGAATGGCAGAATTGCATACTTACGTAGTTGTTAGATGCCTTAGATGCCCTAGACGAGCTATAATATTGTAAGGAATCATATAATAGTTATTAAAGAAATCAATTAATTTTCCTCAGATCCCGCATTCGCTGGTACCAGAAATTCTCAATGTTGAGTGCAGAGCTTCCCGATGGATAAAATTTATGAAATATTCTATAGGAAATATTTACCCTGTAGGTTGTGAAACTATGTATAACAACAATGTTACTATTAATTTATAATATTATTAAAAAAATCCCACAAACGGCGTATTATTTAAAAGATTATAAATTATATGTTTGAGCGGAGGTCCTGTTTCGGTTTTTATCGTACAAATTGTCGACTAGTTACATCACTATTGTTTCAAAACTATCTTATCGATATAGTATTTGCACGTCCCTAACGTTGACAGATCTTTTTCATTCTCTTGGGTTTGGTAATGGTTTGGGACCCAAGCCGATATGAAGCAAACCAAAAACAATATTCGAACTCCGGTCTCTTACTCTTACATTCTCTTTGGTGGCGTTCTGACTTCTGACCAGTGTTGCCAGCACATAATTAAAAAAAGGGAAAATAGCTTTGTCGAAAAAGGCAAATTTTTGGCAGGAAAGGCGGAAATTGAAATAAAAAACGTTATTTTACTAAAACTTATAAATTGTGTCTCAAAAGTACGAGACTTGGTTGGGATGAATACCGAAACACAAAAGTTATCACAAATACTCAAAGGCCCATAACTCAGAAACTATTATAGTTACGTATAGTAAGTAGGTCTTTACTTATCATCTACATTTATCAGCAACCATATACGTAGTTTAATTATTATTTCATAATTTGAGACCCTTGGTATATTAATGGTTTAAATAAGTTTCGGAGAAATGAAAAACAGGGACAATATCCATAAAAGACAAAAGAAAAGCTAAGCTGTCCGTAAAAATATTTCCACGCGGACGAAGTCGCGGCAAAGGCTAGTAATGTAAATAATATTTTTTTGATGGCGGTGGGGAAAGGCCCAAAAAGGCCGATAGCTGCCAAGGGCCGACATAAAATCTCAAGGGCCGATATTCGGCACCCCAGGGGCCGATCTGGCAACCCTGCTTCTGACAATCAATTTGACTTATTTGCAAGGATCTTTTATTACTACAGGATAAACCAGTTGAGTTTTTGGTTAAGAAGAAATTCAACTTTATTCTCCTGGTTTAAGGTCTATTATACCTTGACAATTCTGTAGACAGAAAAACGAGCCGAGCGAGAGGCCCCAGTTGGGACCGTGTCCCTCTCACTCCGAGTTGCCATGCCAAAATAATAATTATCGTTGGGTAGTGATTGTTAGTTTTTAAATCAAACAAATAAATTAATTTATTATTTATCGCGACTATTGTTTATATGATAAAACAATAGTCACGATAAATAATAAATTAATATATTTGCTTCATTTAAAAACCACAAATCACTACCCAACGATAATATTATTTTGGCATGGCAACTCGGAGTGAGAGGGACACGGTCCCAACTGGGGCCTCTCGCTCGGCTCGTTTTTTGTGCAGTAGTGAACAGTCCAGGTATGTATTTACGTTCGTGCTTATTTGACGTTAATTTTAGTAATTTGACGCAAGCAACGAGGCAAGCGGAATGACGAAAGAAAGAGAGCGCAAGACCACGCACCATAGACGAAGAAATAATGTTTTTGTAATGACGGCTGTACACGCTAGTCTCGTCGCATAGAGACTAAACAGTGTACTGCAATGTACACACGTTGTATCAATTTTATTGAACTCTGGATGCCCGCTGCAATGGACTTAGAAGAAACCATTTGACTCGATCGCAAAAAACTAACACGCTTACGAGATCGAACGAGGGCCGTGAGACACGACGAGGGCACCATGTACACATTAGTACCTACTCGGCCTGTCTCGTGGTGTTTCGCCGAAAGCCGAGCGGGTACAGCCGCCAAAAGGATCAAATCAATGGCGAGACCGTCCATCCACTCATCGGAGTATGAAATCCGTAATCCGTATTAGCTAGATTAAAAGAATAAAATAATGTAAGCAAATCTTGGGGGAAGTAAATGGACTGGGATCTTTCATCTTATAGTATAAAGGAGTTCAACAAAAACAAATCCGTATTTTTTTTCCTCCAGGGAATACGTCTTCGTTTGTTATTATTTGGTAACCCCAGGCCTACAAATGTCAGATTACATTATTAAAAAAAAACATAATAAATAAATAAATAAAAATGGCCGATCAAGACTCGTCTGTAGTGCTTTGTAAAACATTTTACCGTTTTGTCAAGCTTCAGTAGTCCGGGATAGCTAATCAAAGTATTCATGTGAATTTTTGGTTATAAAATTATATTTCTTGTGAGTGTTAAATGTATAAATTAACACAAATGGACGCAAATAACATAATTGCAATAAAAGATGGCGGCTCGACGCGACCTGCGGAAGTTGAAGCGCCCTCTGCAGCAGATATGCCGAAACAAAAACTGGAAGTGATCGGTAATAGGAAAAAGAGAAGACGCGGGAAGTTCAAACGAAAGATAATGAAACCATTTACAAAAATACCGTGGCAAGACAGAAGGAGGAATGAAAACTCTAAAAGAAATAATAGATATAGAAATATAGTTTTGGCTAAGACCCATGCGCCCTTCAATAACAATCAATTCTTGATGGAAATACATAAACCTGAACCCGAAAACTCATTTAATATTTTGCGAACTCCATCTGCGCGTACCCGTGATTCGAGCTTTAGCGTAGACTCTGAAGACAATTATTTCTATGCTCTACCTGAAGACGAAGAAGAGTACTTAACAAAAGAGTTTTCAAGTGTTTATGAAGATGCACAGAGTGAGAGATTATCAAGTATGTCGAAGGATGATCTTATCCAAGAATATCTTCTTCTGGAAGCTAAGTATGAGAATCTCGTCAAAAGAACTGAACGTTCTAAAGTAAGGAGTACTGAAGAGGACAAGGAAATGACAGTTCCTGACAAGGATCCTGATGCATCTTATACTGACAGAGATAGTATGATAACAGAGAGAGACACTTCAGGTACTTCCATAGGATCAAGCGCAGTTGATGAACAGGCTTATAGTGATCTATTGCAGCGAATGAAAGATCAGGAAGAGCAGATTAATGTACTACAATTAGATATTGAGAATTTGCGTCGCGAAAATGAACTTTTACAACAACATTCGCATCAGTCTTCAAGCGAAGACTCTGAAAGTGATAGTTCTTCCTCTTCAGACAGTGATAGTAGCTCAGGCCACAGTGCTAGTGTAGCAGGTGAGCCTATTGCAGAAAATGGAACTTTTTCAGATGAGAACGATGTTCACATCAACGGGCAAATTGAAGAGACTGAGGATTCTGAAACCATATACCCAATGGTTAATGGTTCTCATGATGAAACTGATTAATCAGTTTTATTTATTTAGTATCTTGTAGATCATTATCATAGTGGCCCTTACACATGTTGCCAATGCACTTTTTAAACTTTATAAATTCATCTCTTATAGCTTTTGGTGATTGGGTGCACTTATATCAGAGAGACATCTCAGGTAGGTAATGTAAGTGTCCTATGATTTGAAGCTTTTGTAAATATTGTTGACTGTCTAATTTAATTACCCTACTATTTTATGCTTAATATTATGTTAAAGTGTATTGTTCTGTGGTGGGGATTTTAATTCACACTTGTGCTGCGTTCCATTCACTGTAATTTTTGCTATTTTCGTCCACAAAAACTGTTAAAAACGATAATAATGACTTTCAGTACAAGTTGGTGCGAGTGGAACGAGATTTGTGATCGAAAATAACGAAATTAACAGTGAATGGAACGCACCATTGATGCATTTATGAAGTAACTTGCCTATTTAATTAACACTGTTGTACAAACATCTCTAGACATTGATGTTTCCCTTCTAACACTGTGGAAATGTAAATGTGAGATCGAATTTAGATTTATTGGAACAGTTCTGTGATATCCATGTGGATGTTTTGCCTGTGGAATTTGTTTTTATAGTAGATAATGTAACTAACAAAATTTTATTTTCCCTGAAAGATCTCACTTTTATATTCATGCAGTGGCATGTTATTTTAAGAATATTAGATTTAAGAAAAATGTGTATTATGATCACCAACTTGGGTTATTATTTTTTATGGTTTCTATTTTTTGTAAATTTAAGGGTGCAAACTAGAAAGTCTCAAGTAAGTAGGTCCTCTGATTGTTTTATGTATCGTAATTTAACAAGTACCCAATATATAACAGGGATTGTAATATTTCTTTTTACTTCATTATTTCAATATATCATAAGCATAACAGTAAAACATTGAACATTTTTACTTAACTTTATTTTCCACTAGTTGTAATTACTCTTTTAACATGTCTATTTATTAATACTTATAACTAGGAAATTAAAAAATACGAAACATAAGGTTCACCTATTGACTGGATATCTCGAACTGGATATACCTTGGTAAGTACTTAAATTTTTTTCTTGTCTTTTTTCATTTTTGCTTCAGGTGCATTAGGATTTGCGCCTTTGTAAAATTGCTTAAGCAAAGCCATGGCTTCATTAGCCAACAAATTACCAGTCAAGTTATAATTAGTTTCATAAAAATTGCTAACATCCAAAACGGTTTTTCCTCCAAACCTGTCATTGGCACACCCATATATCACTTCTCTGACTTTCAAATTATTCAGTGCACCTGCACACATTATGCAAGGTTCAACAGTTACATAAACTGTTATATTTTTGAAGTATGTACTATAATCTATATTGTTGGCTCTGCAATATGTTAAAACATAATCAATACAATTAATTTCAGCATGCCTGGTTGGATTATGTGTAGCATTAACACTGTTTCTGGATTCAGCAACTATTTCTGAATCTAGAGTAAAAACACAGCCAACTGGCACCTCTTGAGCTGCTAAAGCTTCAGATGCTAACTCAAGAGCTCTGTTCATAAAATCAACCATCTTGAATCAAAAACGTTTTGACGTGGAATAATAATACAATTCTGTAATTTATACTTTAGTATAGTTTGATATACAGAAACTTCTGAATTCTTCAATGGGCAGTCTTTCTGTAATATTGTAGCATATTTGATTTATCCAAGAAATTAACAGCTTTTTGATCCCAGTTATTGTTGTTGACAGTTCTGGGGCTGGGGTGGGGCAAGTATAAAATCTGGAATTCAAAAAAGATAAGTTTTATACACAGAATATTAAACAATGCAAGATCTTTGAAAACCATATTTTTAAAATAAGAACCTCAATAGGTCTTGATGGTGGATATTTCTTAAGAACTTTCTGTGCTCTTGTTTCACAAAATTTTCCCACAGCAATTATTTTTTCCACTTCATAAAGTTCTAGAACCTTGCTGAATATTGGATCACAAATATTATACAGTTCCTCCATTTCGCTTACCTGAAACCAAAAGAAAAAATATTGCAGAAATCTTTAACATAGACACAGCTCAGGAAGAAGGAAGACTTACTTTGAAATCTCCTGGGGTAAGGTTGCAACCGGTACTTTTCATCCATTGTTGCGGCAGGTAATTATATACAAAGCTGGTTTTGAAAAAAATCTCTGGTGTCCCACACAAATCTCTAAAAAGTCCCCAGAATCTTTTACCACTGATCTGAAAATATTTAATGAGGAAACAAATAATGAAATGCATCATGCACCTGCAATGAGTAAAACAGATAATAATATTGCCTACCCACCTCTGTTCGGGTACATTGAAAACCATTAATGGGACGGGCTTCAATTTCCTTTGGAGGCTTTCCAACAGGTTCTTCAATACCCAACCAATCTCTCACTGAACTTATTTCTCCGAATGGGACCTTCAAATAAATAAATTGAAAATTATGTAGGCGTCATACCTACTAAAAGGGTGCATAGAGGGTTATGATGTTATGAATGAAATAGTCTACAAATCTGCTTCTTTATAATAATATATTTGGGATAAGTCATTTTAGCCCTTACTCCAGTTTGTGACATTCC
This sequence comes from Drymonia ruficornis, assembly GCA_947859195.1. Classification (NCBI taxonomy): domain Eukaryota; kingdom Metazoa; phylum Arthropoda; class Insecta; order Lepidoptera; family Notodontidae; genus Drymonia; species Drymonia ruficornis. The sequence goes on from OX401923.1 coordinate 6,958,353, forward strand.
CCACGGTCCAGGATTCATTCCGAAATACATTATTGGTTTCCTGTTGTTACAATACATCCGCACATATTGTTCAAATGTATTTCTAGCATATATTGTTGGATTATAAACGCAATCAACCTTTGTGGGCATTTTTAAATGATCAAGACATGTATTTAATTCATCTATTATTCGTAAAAAGTCCTCGGAAATATCTTGTGTACTTGACTGATAACTTTTATTGGAAAAGAAAGACGATACAATTTCTTGTTCGCCCATCATGTATATCTCTTCGTGGTTGCAACTGAATACTTATATTGTGTTATATTTTATTTGTATTATAGTCATGAACTTCTTTTTCACCTTTTAAAACACCTACCTACCGAAAAAGTACTCTATATTTCACCGCAAACACATCAGCAATAGTACAATACAACAAAATTAATTGAATAAAAAAATAGGCATCCCAACTAGAGATGAGTCTACATTTAATAAGCTGCTAAATTAACAGTGCTAAATTTATTTAGTGTCAACACCTGCTAAATAAATTAGGGTAGGTACCTTTATTTTTATTTTCATAGCAATAATAAATTCAATTAATACATTTAATTAAATAACATGGTAGATGCAAAATATCTTCAATGGCTTTCGAAATTGATTTATTTTAGCGGGAATACACGTTCCTTTGACGTTTCTGCGCCTGTGACAGCAGTGACAGCAGTGACCGGACCGTCCAAATAACTATAGACAAAAAACGTTTCATTTCCTACAGCATAAAAAACGAGCATATTTAATTACTAATTACCTTAAAGTACTAATACTACTTTAAGGTAATTTAGTTATTATTACGTAATGTACTAAGAAATGGCAAAGTCAGATTATTTTAATACGATTTTTCTATTTTCATGGGCATTATTGTAGAAATAATATGAACGGAACGTCATTTGAAGAAAGTCAAATTATGTAATTCTGCATGTAATGAAACGCAATGTTTGTTTACGACAATGTGGAAGTGGAAACTTTTTTATGCTAAATTAAATCCTATATTCGAAAATAGAATCCCGTATGCAAAAGGTTGTAAAAAAATAAGAAAGAAATTACTGTAATACTTTTATTTTGAGGCGTGAGAAAACTTGATACCAGAAATGGGCATGATCCTTCATATAATGGATATTCATCGGCAAAAAAAAGTGAAATATGGAATTTTTTTACGATGGCGATACCGTAAAAAATTATTGGAATGAATTAATGCATTAATAATTTTAAGAATCTGTATGTGACTAAATTTAGCATTTGCTAAAAATAGCTATTAATTTTAGGTGTTAATTATTATTAGCATAAGCATTTAGTAGTGTTATTTATTTTTAACGTTTAAGCCCATCTCTAATCTAATCCCAAGTCCGAACCAAAGCTCCGAAAACCTTACCGTCACTGTCAATTGCTGCGTTCCATTCACCTTAATTTTTGTTATTTTCGTTCACAAAAATTCATAAAAACGTTAATAATGATCACTTTCAGTACAAGTTGGTTCGAGTGGAACGAGATTTGTGAACGAAAATAATGAAAATTACAAAATTAACAGGAATGGAACGCACCAAAAGTCAGTCACTCACTTTTTTTTTTTTCTTCTTTATGGCGCAAGGATCTTTTATTACTACAGGATAAACCAGTTGAGTTTTTGGTTAAGAAGAACTTTATTCTCCTGGTTTAAGGTATATTATACCTTGACAATTCTGTAGACAGAAAAACGAGCTGAGCGAGAGGCCCCAGTTGGGACCGTGTCCCTCTCACTCCGAGTTGCCATGCCAAAATAATATTATCGTTATTTATTATTTATCGTGACTATTGTTTATATGATAAAACAACAGTCACGATAAATAATAAATTGATTTATTTGCTTGATTTCAAAACCACCAATCACTACCCAATGATAATATTATTTTGGCATGGCAACTCGGAGTGAGAGGGACACGGTCCCAACTGGGGCCTCTCGCTCGGCTCGTTTTTTGTGCAGTAGGTAGTGAACAGTCCAGGTATATATTTACGTTCGTGCCTACTGGTACAAGTTTAGGAAATTAAAACAAAAATGACAACATCACTTTTCGACTTCCCGCCAAAAAAAACAATCACTCACTTCACTCAAAGCCTCACTGACTAGGGATGTATGGCTATAACATTTCGGATCTGGCTGTATACGGATATAGGAATAATATTATACCGTTTTTAAATACGCTTACAGATATCAAATTATTTCCAATTATCTGCTAGTTTCGGTTACGGGTATAACTATAAATTAAAGAATTATAAAAGTAAAATACAAAGAAATAATCGAAACGGTAAATCACTAAATACAGGGAACGTGCGCGGCTTGTGTGTCGGCTGGGCCGGCAAAAACAATAACCTGTCATTATGTATCATTTAGACCTCGCTCCTATCCAAAACTATTCGAAACTTTTATATCGGTTTCGGTTACAGATACATTTTTATTTCTGATATCCGATAGTTTCGGTTACAGTTAGGGAGTTCCATACATCCCTGATACCTGCCTCCCTCACTCCAAAGTTCCTCACCACTCTCTCTTATCTCATCTGAGTCTTGTCTACATATATTTTTTTACCTACGAGTTTATTTTATAGTTTAAATGTCTGCACTAAACGAAGATTTGATTAAAAGTCTTATAACAAATTGCAGTGTTCCATTGGTATTCCGTGGTTTTGTTAAAAATTGGTCAACATGTCAGTGGAATATAGAAAAGTGGTGTTCAGTGTTCGGAGAGAAAGAAATACCATTTCGATGCTTAAAAAAAGATTTTTTATCCGATGAGCCCTGCTGGGAGAGGAGGTGCAGTATAAAATCAATGAAATTTAAAGAATTTTTAGCAAGATCCGCCACTAGCGAAGACTGGATGTATTTTGATTATAAATATTTAAATCAATGGTTTAATATAGAGCATGAATTATGTAAGGTAATACAATATTTTATTCTTCATCCTCATATCAATTATATTCTAAACCGACCTTTCTGTTCCACTGTACAAGTAGGTACCTTATGTATATTATTGTTTAGAGTATATCATGGAAGCAGTTTGGGTTCTCTGACAAGGGTGCTGCTGATAGTACGCTGTGGGTGGGCAGTGGTGGTGCACATACACCAGCTCACCAGGACACATACGGAGTCAATGTGGTTGCACAATTGTACGGACAGTGAGTACATGACGTTTAGCTTGAAAGGACTATCCACACATATCAACTATGTGGACGGACCGTGCTCTGTCAGAGGCTCAAAAAATATTCGTGTGTGTTTTTTCTTAACTCCTGCATATTCTCCTTCATGTCCCTGGCATGCCCAGCTATGTGTGGATAGACCTTTACTGTCTCACATAATTTATGTCTACTTTCATATCAATTAGTCGAAGTGCTTTAGTATCCTAATAAATAGTTCATTTTGAAAATTCTATCGCATTCTAATTTATCATAGTAGGTAAGTATTTGTGTAGGTAATTACATCAATATTTCTTTGTATTCTAGAAAACGATGGATTCTGTTTCCTCCAGAGACAGGGGGATTGAAGCCAACCAGAGTGCCGTATGAAGAATCCAGTGTATATAGTGAACTCAACTTCTATTGTCCAAATAATTTAGAAGTTTTTAATGGTAAATTATACCATTTATTTTTCTCCATTTAGTTCTAAAATGTTGTTATTATAATGAGGTGGGTAGGTAAGTGTTTATCATAAGATATTGATTTTACTATAATATTCCCCTACCTACCTACTATTTTCTTTCATAAATTTTTGTTCATTCGTTTTGCCTCATAGTAATTTCCATGATCAATAAGATATTTTGGCTAAATAAATAATAATATCCCCCTCGCATTGAGGGCAGGCCCGTGCCCAACAGTGGGATGTTAAAAGGGCTAAATTATTATTATTATTATTTAAATAATAATATTACATATTTATTTGCCTATTATATAAACGCAGAACAGAAAAATGCTCCTGTAAACTGTTATTTGTGAACAGGAACACGTTGTTGCAGGTATAACAGGTGGGCGAATGGTGGAACTGTCAGCGGGTGATGCGCTGCTAGTGCCGAGGGGCTGGTGGCACTATGTACAGAACACAGAGCCTCTGAACATAACACTGAACACCTGGTTACCTCATGTACGTCTATGTTATGTATACGTAGATTTATATTTACGTATAACAACTTTATAACATGTATTTGTTTATTGGTGGCTGAGCCAATCTGTAGTCAATTGACTGCAGCTCATATACGGGCTGGCTCGACCAGGGTGGTACCACCCTCTCACAGAAGATATGTATTGCACCTGTGTTTCGTACGATGTGTGAGAGAGCCAGAAGCCGAACCCTCCCACTACCTTCGTTCCACTCCCCTTCAGGTCAGCAACGTGCAAGCAATGCCTTTGGTATTGCTAGCATCTATAGGCTACGGTAAATGCTTAGCATCAGGCAGGACCTACGCTTGTTTGCCACTTCAGTCCCATAAAAAAAACTTATGTACATACTGATTACTTATGCACATATTGATTACATACATTGTTTACAGGAAAAAGACGGTTCCACTCGGGTATCTGAGGCACTTATCAAAATATTTATTGCACAAATATGCAAAGATCTGCCGCAGGAAACTGCTAAATTAATTGTAAATCCTAATGAAGTAAGTACCTAAATATAATGCAAACATATTGCAATAATATGGACAAATAGAGTAGCTCCATCTAAAATGTGAATTTTTATGATCCCATTTTAATAATTGAACAAATCAATTGTTTGATGTCCTTTCAATGTACTTTTGGTTGGCAGCCAAATGTGTCACATTCACGCGACCTTTATTGTTTTGCACGTTAAGACATTGTTATTAAGTGGTGTTCATCCTCATGGCTGACTCAGGATTAGAGGTTGCATCAGACTATGACATCATCGCAGACCAGCGCAGTTTTATTGTTGCATTAAATTCCAATTTAATAATCTGAGGCAGGGATTACGAACCTTTATCTACGTGACATTTTTTCTAAAGAAATGGGGCTTATGACGTGTCATCATAAACTGAATGTACTTAGCGAATTCTGTTGCCGTTTCGGTACTGATAGCTGTAGACGAAAAAAAAATTTTTTTTGATTAGGTACCTAAGGTTCGTATAAGCATCTCAGAGTTGAGATCTATTTTAAATGCAGTTTTGACGTTTAAGCTCGTATTAATAATTGCTTTTCGAAGTTGAGATCGATCTTAAGACGCTGTTTTTGACAGATGTTCCATACAATACTTATTTCAAAACTGCACCTTAAGATCGATCTTAACTTTGACATGCATTTATGACTACGGGCCTTAATGTATGGAATAACCTTCAAAAACAGCGTCTTAAGATCGATCTCAACTTATGAGCCTAGGTTAACGCCGTACCCACATTATTTAGTGATATACCATTGGTTCGCCATCACCGATCTGGGCTATTTTAGACATGTACTACATTTTAATATCTATAAGAAATCATAGGTAGTGTTACTTATATCTAATTGTTTAATTTCAGGACGACTTAGCAGACACACCGCTTTCCGTGCTGTTCCTGCAGTTAGAGACGGTTGCCAACGCGCATCTGGACACCAGGCGCAAGCTCCGTCGTGCCAAACGACAGCGCACTCGCGAGGACGACCCAGCTCCGAACCCCACCGAAGACTACGACCTGAAATCTTTAATTGATGACAAAACTAACAATCTAGAAATACCTCCCACTATAACGGGTGAGGAATTAGTTAATGTATTAAAGGAGAATCTCAGAACGTACGCGAATAAGGACAGGCCGTTGTGTGATGACGAAATTGACGGGACCACGACGACTCTTTGCTTGACTAAAGCGGTCATTGATTCTTTTAGTGAAACTAATGTTGTAGATCTGGTTAAACAGAATTTGTTAGCTCGGCTCGGTAACCAATAGCAACCGCAATGGGGATCCGTACACGTTCATTTTATTTACACTGAGAAAAAAAAATACGACTACAAAATGGTTTTTGGTAGTTCCTAGTAGTCTTTTTAGTATGTTTTACTAAACGTTTTGTATTTACAGCAAATGTTTTATAAATGTGAGACATTACATAAAACATTTGCTGTCAATACAAAACGTTTAGTAAAAAATATTGAAAACACTACTAGGAATAACAAAAACCATTTTGTTGTCGTAAATTTTTTCTCAGTGTAGTTTCAGTTTATACTGGTAATGGCCAGAATATGATTCCCAGAGTTATGAGTCTTGATTGAGAAAATTTTATTTGATCGACCTCTTCCATACAGTTTACCAGTTATACTGACGTATAACGTACTGACTATATATGGTTAATATTCGATCGATATATTTGAATACGTTCAATACTTACTATCAGGGTTACGAAAAAATCACCTTGTTTTAAACACCGTGTTTTAAACATTTAAAACATGTTTTAAACACGGTGATTTATTCCTTCTGTTTTAAACCAATGATTTAAACTCGTTTTAAACAGTTTTCATTTTTACTTTCCTGTTTTTTTGCAACTGCTTACTATGCCCTGCGTAAGTATTGAAAGCAGCGGCCGTCAAATAGGATATCAACGGACAGACACTCAAATGTAGTGGTTTTTTATATACATATTACTTATGTTTGGTAATTGGGGCTCTAGTCTTTATTCTCAAGGTGCTTTAAGTTACACAGTTAAATATCACCTCTTTTTTTGCCAAAAATATGGCAATACTAAGTAGGTTAGTACCTACTAAGGTAGGTAAGTAGGTTTAGACCAGCTGTTTTGCTACTTAAAATTTAAGTATAGAATAATCGTAACAGTCATTACCGCCACTGGAATTTGGTGCAATTTGGCTGTATTTACCTATTTAAGTTTTTTCCTTAGTGTTAATAAATACTTTTTTGACGACCGGTGCAGTGGTTTGAGCGTAGACCGCTCGGCTCACTGCATCGGGTGGGTGCCGGTTCGATTCCCGCCAGAGGCAAATTTCAGAAACGGTTTTTTCGTAATTTGCCCTCGTCTGGGTGTCTTTGGGATCACCCCCGCCCCGGTCCATTGTATGGTAGCCATAGCACAAGCGTTGCTTAGTTTGGGACCATACAGTTGGTGTATAAGTCTGGCGATATTAGCTTTTAAGTAAAACTTATTTATTTTTGTGTATTGTGATATCACCAGCGCAGAAAACTGTATTCATGCAATGTGATATTAGAGACTGTTTTTCTTGAAAAGACTAGTTATTAGGAAAAGTTAAATACATTGATAGTATATTAAGACTAAATTATCTTTTTATACTGTGCATTGTGTATGTGGGTACTAAATTAAGTACAATTCCTTTATACATGACTGTTAGGGTTAGTACATACGATTGCATAAATCACAGTTGGTAATAATTACCGTAACCCCTGCCGTCCGGCTCCAAATAATACATACATATTTATTTTGTGCGGTGGGTCAACACACTACATAATGTCATTGGTGCCTACGAATAACAATATTATGCGCAGTGCCAGTAGATAGATGCTGATCCTGTCGGTACAAAAACGAAACTCCACGAAACTATCGATGTCATTATAAAAAAGTTTAACACGAGATAATTACAAGTTATAACAGAAATTTGAGGGTCAAACCTTGGCGTCATCGATGGACACTATTGTCGATCGTGGCTTATAGAAAAAAATTGAAATTAAACTAGACCCGCGTTCAAAACGAGTTAAACGTTTTCGTAATAACACCATAAGGCGTTTCTCCTATGGAGATGTTCACAAGCTAGCGACGGATGCGGACGTCGCCTATTGATGTGCTTGCTACTCTGTCGGGAATTTAGTCCCTTGTGAACATTGCCGTAGGAGACAGTCCTGACTGTGTTGATCCTCGTGGTCATAACGTATCAATCCCGGAATATTTTTAGATGTGTCAAATTTAGGTCTTGTTTTGACGATAAACCATCATTGTCTTATGTACAACCGTTATAATACCTACTACACAGACGTGTGGTAGGCCTTTTGTGTCAATTTATCTTTTTGTAAAGGAGAGTTAAAGAGAAATAAATGTACGTTAAAAAGCTATGTCTTTATTTTACGTTCTTGTGTCTGATATACGAGCGGTAGTAGAAATCTGAGAAGAGTAACACCATGAATAGGTTCTGTGGTATGAGCACGTAGGCTGGGAGCCGAGGATACGCGCAGTTCGGCACGGTGGCCAGGGCTATGAAATGCGCCAGCAGGATTGAGAACTGGAGCTGAAAAAAAATGAATAGTACAATCAAGCTTGTATCCCTTGAAGAAGGCTAAGGGGTACTGTTGTACATGCCCCATTTACAACGGGATTATATTTTCCATATATCATCAGTCGCGACAATTGGTTTTTTTCCCCATTTGTTCCTAGTGAGAACAGTTGCAGTGGTGACAACCTGGGCCATCGGTAATCTGCCTATCTGCGGGTGGCGTCGCGGATTAAGTAAAGCAAATTCTGATTATTAAATTAACTTACACTGATTAAGTGTAGTTTTAAGCGCCTGCTTTAAAACATTAGCAATCTCCCAATACCTCGAGTCTTTTAACAATTTTCCGTTGCGAAACCACTCATGTCTACCATTATCTTCGTGAATTTCACTACATAGTATATAAAACAAAGTCGCTTCCCGCTGTCGGTCTGTCCCTATGTATGCTTAGATCTTTAAAACTACGCAACGGATTTTGATGTTTTTTTAATAGATATAGTGAATCAAGAGGAAAAGCGCGGAAAGTCGCGGGCAAAAGCTAGTTTCATTATAAATCGTAAATTCTTGGCGGTGACATGTTGTCGGCCATTGTTAGTCCTCTAGCCGAATCTAATATTACAGAGATCAGTGGTTTCGCAATCGACAGTTGTTAAGAGACTTGAGGCCCTGTACTTACAATTTGTATCTGTGTCACATGTTTCTTCCACCACAGTGACTTCTTGTAAGCGTCGTCCCACGCTGTCAGTAGATAGTAGGAGTACATGATAACGTGAACAAGCGAATTTAACGTTATGAGTAACGTGCCGTGTCCACCTGTAATGTTGAAATCATCATCATTATATCGCCGCATTGCCTGCTAGCCACCAACATCCACTATCGCATCGGTACTGGTGGGTACTAAAAGGGGTACCTAATTACAATAAAACTTCAATGGCCTAGTCAAACTAAGGAACCTTTATAGTTTTGTAATATCCGTTTATGACTAAACTATAAAGGTTACCTACTTCATACGTGGTGTCCTTTTAGTTTAGCGAGCTTATATTCCAAAAAATTTATAAAACCTATAAATAAACGACTAAATAAAATTCTGCTTTGAGGGTACGTAGAGTAAAATTAAAACGATAGGGGAGGGGGGTGGGGGGGGGGGGTAGGTTAAGCTAAGCTGTAATATCTAGTAATATTAGAAAACTAATTAGTTACCTGGCAACCACTTCACGATACCCCAGGAGACCATAGCCATTCCGAAATGATGATAAACGTGTAAGAATGACACTTGGTTTTGCTTTTTTCTTAGAACAAAAAATACCTGAAATATTACAAGAATAACATAAGGGCCTTATCACACTAGCGGGTTCCCAGCGGTCGACGCTAGAGAAGATCTTGCCGTGCACTGGCATCCAGTACGGTAAACACGCTTGCATCCGCCAGATATGTCCAGAAAAGCCACGTGCACGCGACGGCTTGCTTATTCGTTGATCGCCCCGGTTTACTGCTCACAAGCCGCTAGTGTGACAGGGCCTAAGTATGTATGTAAGTCCATGATCAAATAGGTGCACCCACAAGCCCCGAGCCGCGGTGCAAGAGCAATGAGTATGACCATGTTATGACGTTATGTCTACGCAGTGATCAGTTTCAAAAATTTACGTCCATACTGACTGCTCGGGCGCGCCACTCCGCGCTTGTTGACGCCGCTATTGGCGTACGAATCCTACCGTGTCGAAAAGATCCATAAGCTTCAAAAGAAAGTATCCGTAGCAAACGCTCCACGCGTACTCCGTGCTGAGTGGGTCATGTTCCACTGGCTGGCAGACGAGCGAGTAATGACGCAACCAGCCCAGGGATAAACTCTGGAATCATTATGCAATCGTTTACCAACTAATAGGTACCAAAGAAAATATGGATAGTAAAATAAAATAATCGGGGTGAATGTAAAATAAGGTACCTATAACCTACCTAATCAATGTAGGTAATATGTGATACGACATTCTACACCGATTAAAGATTTGGTAGGTACTGGCAGCGATAAAGTAGCTGAACAGTCTTCAACAACATACGGTTTAAGATGGTTAGGTACCGTGTTATGATGCCGGAGCTGATCAGTCATCAGCTACTCTTGATTCTTAAGCATGTTCAGCGATTTTAGATGATATTGTAATGTAATCAGTCATGGTTATCGTTCTTATGTGAAAATAACTAATTAATTAAAATATGTAACAAGATAGAGGTCATAAAATGGTCTATCTAGGTATGTCTTGGTGTGACTATTGATCAACGAGATTTAGCATCCTATAAATTAAGTATTATTACCTGTTTAGGTACCCATTATTATTCGTTCTTTCTTTCGCTGAGTACTCGCGTAGTTAATAAACGTAGGGAATATGTGTTTTGTTGTACCTAGTTTAGAACTTACTTTGTAAAATACGTACAAACATCCAACAATTTGAATAATATTGTAAAGAATGATTGTATTGCGTAGATCATACGCGGGCCGGTTCTTCATGTGGTCGGGGAGCCATTTGAACACCGAGGTCAGGTACACGGCCAGGATGATGAGGCCTGGCCACGGCGTTCTCATCAGGAACCATTCTTGCGTCTTAGGGTCTGTAGGAGACATGAGAAATATATTTGCCTGAATGTCTGACTAATGCAGTCCTTAGGCCCGCCGAGGGGAGCTGATAGTAGTCCGACATACCCCCGCACCCTCTACTGTTAGTTTTGTCTCCCGCTTTGCAACGGAGGGAAGTGGATAATCTTCTTCCAACTCCTCCTATCCTTTCTTTTGATTAAATTCGTTCGGGTTCCAAGACATCTTAGCTTTTTCAAACTTAGCTAGTTCAAACCTTAGAGTCATCTTTGGATACCGTTATCGATCCTAGCTTACTGGAGTATATAACAGTGGTGGAAGAGTGACGGGCCTAGTCCCATACAAAAAAATACCGCATACGCAAATACTCGGAGAAGTTCCCCACGTTAAAAAAAATTGAAGGTTTCTCTTGGTGGCTGACCACAGCTAAGTGTTAGAAAGTTAATATACTAGATAGTGCACCTTTTCCTATCCAATGACCGATAAAGATTTGAACACTAGTTACCCGACAACAAATTTAAGATAATTGTGTAACGTTACCACTAATCTCCTCGTTCAAAAGGTAATATAATTTCACAGCTCCTTTCAATATAACCGACATGACTAAACAAATTACTATAACTTACTAATAAGAAAACACAATTAAGTATAAAACATTAACGCAGGTAACAACCGCTATGACTGCTATGTATGTGACACTAAGCTTTTCATGCCCGGTCGATTTACCTACCTAATTTACAACAAGATGTGCCCGCGACTTGGTTCACATGAATTTCGTTTTGGTTACGGTTCGTCCATAAATGACGTCAGGCATTTTGGGGGGGTCTCGGAAAATGTCACCAAATCTCACGTGGGGGAGAGAGGGGGTCTCGGAAAATCTCACCAAATCTCACGTGGGGGAGAGGGGGGTCTCGGAAAATCTCACGTATTTTTTTTTACCGCAAGAAACAGTATTAAATTGCAAGAAAACTGGGTTAAATTAAGTAAAACATGTTCCACCTTATAATATACCTTTTCTAAAATCTCACGTGAGATTAGAAGGGGAGGGGGGGTCGAAAAATCTCAAAAATCACCTCACGTGCCTAAATTATGGACGCCCCCTTAGGCCTTTCTCTCATTAGGATATTTATAAAGCTATTCTACTTAAATGCCAATTGCGAACCACTGATGCTACTGTGAAACCCCCCTTTCCCTTCCTTCTGTCCCACTCCCCGTCAGGTCAGCAAATACGAGCGATGCCTTTGGTATTGTAATAATCTATAGGCTACAGTAACTGCTTAGCATCAGGCGGGCCGTACGCTTGTTTGCCACCCTAATAACATAAAAAGTTACATAATGAGACGGCCAGATATAGTTTTATAAATTTTGATAAGCACCCACCTATTTAGATATATAAATGGATAATATAAACAGAATTACAAATGTGCATAAATAAGCATAATATACATATAGCGTATGCATATATAGCAATATTGTAATTTTGAACTTCAGCGTAGTCATGATGATTTACGTGTTAATTTTAAAAGTAAGTGAGTAACTACATAAGTACAGAGTTCAGGGGCCCTACCACCACCTCTTAAAGCAGTATTATTTTAACCTTACAGCGACTTTGACAATAAGGGACGTCAAATTACAAAATGTCGCTGTAAGGTTAAGATAATACTGCTATAAGAGTTGGTGGTATAGGTACAGAAGTATACACTCGTTCGTAGTTTCATCTACGTTACGTTTGATCGCTGAGGAGGTCGTAGAGGTGGTAAAAACGACCGGTCGCCTCGCCATGTTAGGTCCGATCGGACCTTGAATGGGTCCCATACTAGCTGGGGTGGTCGTAACACCCTTCGCAGAGTGGCTGTGGGCATCACTTAGGCGTTAGGGGGCGTCCATAAATTACGAAAAATCTCAAAAATCACCTCACGTAATTTATGGACGCCCACTTAGTAGCATGCTTCATAATTCGTCGCCACTCCTCTCTCACGCGTCTGTTGCTCTTCTGGTACGCTTAGCAGCTAACTTGGTCGATCCACCGCATACCGCATATGCGCTCTTTTGCCTTCAACATTCCCCTGCTCCATGAGTCGTTCCACGGAGACGTCCCCACACCTCGATTCGTGCCCGAAGGTGAGATGCGGTTCTCGTGTAAATAACGGTAATCAGCCAAATCACGGTAGACTGAAAGCCGACCCTACAAGTCTAGACGTTGAATTAGATTGCTGAAGGTGACATCAATGTACTTATGTTTACATATTTTTTTTAGGACCTGGATATCGTCTCACATCACAGTAGGTATAAGTACCTATCTATTCTGGTGGCCTTATCATGCTATTATAAAGTATCCAGCGTATCGCAATTCATTGCCCAAGCAATGTTTCTAGTATCGCGAGTTTTCAGGGTTGCAGGTACTAACTACTGTGTACATAAGGTCAGTGACCTATTATGACCTCTTATAGCAACTTAATTGCATACCTAAAATGAATCGCTCCGTTATTCGTCTATTAAAACGACTAGCGTGGTTTCAAGCATGGTCTTGGTATGAAAAATAAAAAAATACCAATTAACTGAGTTCTTTCAGAATTGAATAGCAAGTTAAGAGGTCATGGCGCCAGTTCCCGTACGAGTTGCAATTTTCATTGTTTGTTTAAATCGAACGGTATTGTATGGAAAGTGAGACTGACGTCATGGAGAGAAACCATGGAGAATGTATGTAAAACAAATGTAAAATCGTAGCTAAAGCATCGATGTTGATGTGTTATTTTAGCAGATGGTATGGTAGGTACCTTCTGACACCGCCATCACAAAACTTGTGTTCTGCGGACCACTATATATGCAGGGAAACGTACAAATACGTGACTATCTACTTTGGAAAACCAAAATGGAGGTCCAAAGGGCCTGTACTTACGTAACTTATAAATTCCTTGGTACTTACACAAATGCTACTAGGTGGCACCTGGTCACCGCGGAAACTTTCCTGGACGGTTTAGAGCCTGGCCGCATTGCGAATAAAAATCGCGCGGTTTATTTACCGCACCGCAGCTTGTCAAAGTGCGCGGTTTTGAAACCGCAAGTGCGGATACATTCATATAATTCCATGGGTTACAGTATAGCGGGAAAAAACCGCGCGGCTTTTTATTCGCAATGCGGGATAGGCCTTAGCCAAAGGTCTATTATTTTTTTTCTTTTATCTTGCTGGTTGGGTACATAGTTGTGTCACGGATATTGGACCGGGAGCCCAGCGAGCACTTCGTGGATTTGAACGAGCGCCGTCCAAACCTAGTAGATTCGGTAGATGACATGATAGGAAGAATACATTGTTCTAGATGTTTCCACTTTCAGCGGTGGGGGAAGCGAATACATGACAATTTTTATTTTTTTAAATAAAATGCAATGACATAAAATTACTCGAGCGCGCCAGATTTTGTAAGCATCTATAGGCTACGGTAACTGCTTAAAATCAGGCGGGCCGTACGCTTTTTTGCCACCGCAGACCTATATTAAAAAAAAATCTGAGGGGTTTAAAGTGAAACTTCCAGATGCTCCCATTTCTTAGACTGACGATCAAATTAGCAAAATTTACACTTTTGACACTTCTTGGCTAGTAATGAATCCCCCTTATCTTAATCTGACGAGTTCGAGTATTTTAAGATGGTCTATTTTTTTTTTTGGTTTCCCTGAGCGAACCCACCAATATTAAGGGCTCATAAATTTTTGAGGTTCTTATCAATATGTAAGCTATCTCCCTTATCTTAATCTGACGCGCTCGTTTCAATTCAGAAAGTCCTTCTACGGCTCCCCATCCATATAAATGGTAAATAGTCGGCGTACATTAACGTTAAGGTAAGTGTTATGTTAAAATGATAGAGTTGTAGATGTTTGGAAATGTAATATTTTAATAGGAATAATTTCTAGAGTTATTAAGTAACATAATTGTGTTTATTGTTTGAAGGGGAACTCGGGATGTGTGTCGATGCCGGGGAAGAATCCGAAGTCGCAGATGCGGCCGTTCTCGCCGCGGTCCAGCGCGGCCAGCTCGCTCATTTCCGTTTCACTGAGCTCAAAATCCCACAGCGAGATATTCTGTAAAAAAAAATAAATGGTAGGTAGGTTACGGAAAGTCCCACCTCTTATTGCAACTTAAAATGAATTGTACGTTTAAAATAAAACGATTCGCTGGATATATTGGGGTAGCAATTAATTTTCTGCATTTGAATCGGAATTGATTTTACTGATGGTAGAGCCAAGCTGTAGTAAATTAACTGCAGTTCATATAGGGCTGGCCCGGCTAACATCTTTAGGCTCCGGCAACTCGCTGTTGGAAAAGACGCGGTACTGAATATGATAATGCAGTGTTTCCCAAACATTGTTCTGCCATGGCCCGGTAATTTTCATACTGCCCCCTTCTTGACCCACCCACTCAATATTTTTTACCAAAAAATCCAAGTTCATCGCAAAATATGAACGTTTTATCCTGAGGTCTGGTTCCACTTTAAGTCGGTTTAGTACCTATATTCATTTTAAAGGTCAACTAGTATTGAAAATCACATTTATAGATAGTGACAAAAGGCATTTAAAAAGTTATTGCTTGATTAGCTGCTTGGTTAGCGACCCGGTATTTTATTTTGATGGCCCGGTACCGGGTCGCGAAACACCAATGGGAATCGCTGCGATGGTGAAAGTGAGTAAATTGACCGAGATGTATTTTTCATAATGGTTGGGATATCCCCGATAAACAGTTGGGTATCCAGGTCAAGTCTTAGACGAGATAATGGTCTATTAGGGTCAAGTCCCTTTATTCGCTTATCGCAGTCCCCGCCCGTGTCATTATTTGAACATTTTAGGAGGTTAATCTGGGTCTGTGTGTTGATAATGAGTCATAATCATAAGCGAATGAATCTAATAATTTAGGTAAGTTGCATAGATCAATGATTGGTTGAGCGCGTGCGCCCAACTGGATAGCTCCGTGGTAGTTGTAAAATGCGGCAACGAATACCTACTACTCTAAGAACAGAGTACGCGAGTCCAACTTGATTTAGTCTCGTAGCAACCACTCTGTCACACTAACCTGTCGTGTGTACATTTTTCTTTTCACATATTTCAACAAAGTAAAATTATTGTTGCACAAGTTGAGTATGTGGAAGAGGACGTGATGAGGACTGAGGATTAGGAAACGGAATTGGTAAAGGAACAGGGAATCGCAAAATGAGTGTGCGATATTCTATTAGGTATCTCTTTCTCAATCAAAATAAAAGACCAAACTAGCCATATTTTTTAAGAAGGTAAAGTAAAGTTTCACCTGTTTAATGCGTGCTGGGTTGGTGCTCTTGGGGATGGCCGCGAGTCCCCGCTGCAGCGTGTACCGAAGCAGCACCTGCGCGGGAGTGCGCCCGTGCGCTTGCGCGATGCGCTGCACCACCTCCAGTTGCAAGAGGTCAGGGTACTCGCGACTGATCAAACAAATGGGCAGGTGTAATAGAATGCTCTGGTAGACTTTGTTTGCGCTCTTTCTATGTACCTCAAAGGCAAAATAAAATATCAGCAAAAAATGTAGCAACAAAAAATGTGGCGACCACACACACATATCTCGCTACCATCAGATAGCGTTGAGCGCAACGCTCCAATACAACATACCTACGATCCTGAATCACGATATCAAGATTCGAGGCACATCAGTATGACGAGACTGGCTGGAAGATCTTCCCTTTTCCGCTACAAGCTCACTAAGGCCCCAAGTATGCTTATTTTGTACAAATGAAATGCACTGATGAAGAATTCACGAATCAGTGAGGATCAGTGGATTTTCATTGGTAAACCAATTGCAGATTTGGGGCCCTAATGTCGCTTGTTTGAACTGGCCCGTCGTAATCTGGCACTTCATTTATGTCAGTGTCACCACACACGCCCCAGCGTGGCGCCACCCTGCGACATTTTTACCCTTAAGCCGGAAACCCACCGCGGTGCACGGAGAAGCCACGCACACGGGCCACGCCTCGCTTTGCAAGAAAATGTATGCACGACGTCATATCGTCCGTGCGTCGCGGTGGACACGATTGCGCCGCGGTGGGTTTCCGGCTTTATTCGCAGTCTGATGCCTCACCCTGTTTTTGCTGCAAGCGCATCAGCCAGAGCCTTCGATCCGAGCGGCGAGTATGCTACCACTGGCACGCCAAGCTTCTTCGCGGTCGCTATCAGCGCCGGCTGCTGGCAGAGCGCGTGCACCTCCACCTGGAGACACGCGGGCTTCTCGACGCTGCACACTCGCGACAACTGTTCCGCGTTCAAGTTCGACACGCCTACGTGACGCACGCGCCCCGATTCTTTCAGTTTCAGCACTGCCTGGAACAAGTAGTTGCACAGATAGTTAGGTACAGTCAGCAACGAAAGTCGCTGAACATTCTGAATTTTTCAAATCGGTTATACTCTTTATTCTACAAACGTTGGTAAACCTTTATAAAACCAAACATTAGCAACATGTCTACATTTTGTTTCGGTAAAGTAAAATTATGGATTTGATGCAAAACAAAAGTGTGCACGCTATTTGAAAAACTGAGAATGTTCAGCGACTTTCGTTGCTGACCGTACCTAGTCCGCTTACCATCAACACATATTGCGATTAAATTATAGACCTACAGTGAGTTGTTGCCTTAGAATGTAGTAGTTTAAGGTAGCGATTAATTTTACGTCTGCAAGTGAGTCGCAGTAATTGTATGGGGGCAGGATGTCGGACCGACTAGCTACTCACCTAGATACTATTGTTAGGAGTTTTTAACAAGAACTTCCCCCGGTCCACATATTTTCGTCTGAGTGTTATTAACGCTACGTGCAATAGGGCCGTGTGATGAATCATCTCGGATTATCAAAGGTTTCTCCACTCTTGTATGCTTTTTCATATTTCGTGTTGTGGACGCGGCGTTGTCTGTTGATGAGTTGCTGAATGTTTTCGGTAAACGAAGAACCACAACATTGTTCTTTTTGTTTCTAATTGGAGTCATAGAACGCTTGGTTTTAATTTTTCTAGCCAAAGTATAAATCATAACTTGAAGCACGTTAGGCGCTTTCCTCTCTTTCTTAACACGACGTCGCCATTTCACGCTGAAGATGCTTTCCAACGACGAGGACTGGGAGACGGGTTTCGATAGCATGTGCGATATTATTTCAAGACTTTGATTTGACTTCACACTGTACTGACATCCGAAATCGTATGCTTGCTTATTGACCGGGTTTTTCTCATGTATGTCTGTTTTGACCGCGTATGTAGCGACCTGTGCGCGCGCGCCGCTGTGATGGTCGTGTTGTTTGCACCCATTGAGGCTGTATGTTCCTACTCTTTTCCTACGTTTGTCCCCGATACAACAGAATAGTATATTTGATAGGGGATTCCTCTTCGTCTTTTCGGCTGCATTAGGAGGGATATGTTTCAAAGGAGCGTCATACGACTGGCCGAATGTGCGGGTGTTCATTTCAGCATACAATTTATTCAAATCACTGTCCACATCGTGGGGCCGTTGTTCGCACAAGTAAATGCAACGCAACGATGAATCGAATTGCTCTTCGATAATATCGCGCGCTATTTCGTAACTAGTTTTAAAATCATCTTTAGAGCTCATTATTGGTGCTGCCGGTGTATGCAGGCGCTTTTGACATGTTGAATAAAAATTCGATTTCACTGTGCAATAGTATAATTCTATTTCATCTTTGTTTCCGAATTGTTCGTAGCTAGCTCGTACAGATTTGTTTGAGTCATCATTATATTTGGTTTTCTTAGGGCATTTTTTCACTTCTGTAAGAGATGCTCTTCGTATGTTTTTCTTTGGGCGTCTCCCGTGACTTTGTAATTCAAAACATGATTCACAAAACCATCCACAGCATAATATGTATTTAAAAATATATATCAAATTCGCCACTCTAGACTTCCTTTTACAGCCGGAGTAACTGCATCCCATATACCGACTGGAATATGAAATCTTTAAAACTGTCGTAATTGTCATGACAGTGCGGACTCATATTATAAATATGCGTGTGTGTTGTTAAATTGGTGAATATGGAATTGTACCCGGTAGATCAACACATCATATCAGCTGAAATTTTAAACCCATCTTCTATTTGTTCTATTTCATTTTGTTTTGTTGGGGGTTTTACTCACATTTTAGTTACTTTTGTGTTGATGTCATTTTGACATCATTTTCTATCACCTAAAAACAGAAGTGAAAGAGGCAGTCAGCATGGCGTATTGTAATGACATCTTCTTTCTTTTTCTTCGAACAGAGGTAGAGCAGAAGAGGTTATTGGTTACATTGGTTCTTTACGAAATCGGGATATTGGTGTTGTTATTTTTGTATATCATCAATTTAAATAATTTTCAGAGGACTTAATAGACATACGGTGTTTTTATATGTGTTGTGCATAATACCACTTAAAATCTTTGCATAGAATCTTGGAGTTCTTTGTTTTTTAAGGGTTCTATGAAAATGTATGATGCTCATAAGGGATGCGTCTAAGTTGAGGATAGGGAAAGCGTTATTCGAGTGAGTCTTGAGGTCGATGCTTTCGTAGGATTCTGCAGCGCTGCGAGGGTGGTGGCCGTCGCTGCCGCCGCCGGTGCAGCAAGGACACAATAGTTTCGGCATAATCTGTTTGTACCAAGTAGTCTTTCTGCGCATTTTAGGCTTTGCGAACGATGTCACAGAAGTGCCAATAGTTTGCGTAAACTTTTTATCTGGAAGGGCATTGCTTTTCTTGGATAGATCTGTAATAGTAGTATCTAGAGGATCGTCGATAAGATCTGGGACAACATCCTTTGCGGTTAGCTTTTCTTTATTTTGCCTTTTGGTTATTGGAGAATGATACACCTTCGACCACGAGCAATTCGGGTGAAAATTTTGTCTATTTTTAGGAGGCTCCTTCATTATTTCTTGCAAAGCCAATAATGGGTTTGTCAAAATTTTTGTTTTCTTGGCCTTTGCCTTGAATTTCTTGGTGGGTGGATGATAGCTGCACTCTTTGTACACGGCATCACTCCTGTACACTGCATTTGAGTTTATTTCTTTCACATCTTGATGTCCATCCGCTTGGTTCGCGTAGGTGGTGTAATTTTCAGGACAAGCAACAACACCCATGATATAGTAGATAAATATAAGTATAGTTAGATACGTATTAGTTTAATTGGTTAACAGTTAGACTACCTACATAACGGCCGCTATTTAAATATAAAAGAGAAGTTACACTAAATTTGTTTGCTAAAGTACTGCTGTAAATATTTTGGATGACTGACGCTGTCATAAATATTTGACAAAAAGTTTTTTTAATCTATGAAACTCAAAACTACCTTCCACGTTTCAATGAGGTCCGTAGAGTGGTCGACCTTTATGCTGCCGTCGGGATTCTTGGGATGCAGGTCGCCGGGCACGTGCTCGAATGCGAAGGGCGTGTGTATCAGGTACAGGTCTATGTACTCCAGGCCAAGATCCCGATAGGAGGCGTCAAAGTACTCCTGCACTAGTTTTGCGCCTGAAATACAATCATTCTCTTAAGAAAAATCCCTTCATCTCGTGGGTACCTCAAGCATTACAGAGCGCTCTACCTAGTGATAATAAGGACAGTATGGCCAGTATAAAAGGGCAGACTGCAAAATCGCAGTTCCGATGAAGTTGATATAACTAAAATAAAATTGAATATGCACTGAAACTGCTGCGTACAGCGGAGGCCACCTGTAGTGGGTATTTGCAGTTTAGGCACGCTGACTGCAAAATTGCTTTAGACTCTAACTAAACCAATTTTGGAGTCAGCGTGCAGTCAAGATGCAGCTCGGCTGAAAAGACCCAGATTGAATGTTTATTTAAAAAAAACTAGTGTAAAGCTTGAAACAAGGATCCCTATCGAGTTAACTTTATATTTATAATAACCACTGACCGCTGGGTGGCAGTTTAGTGACGACGAACAGGTCCTTCCTCTTGGCGGGGTCGCCTGCTATCCACCGGCTGAGCGCTCGCCCCAGCGGTGCCTCGTTCTCGTAGGCGCGTGCCGTGTCGAAGTGCCGGTAACCTGCTTCCAATGCTGCCTCCACCGCTTTCTCGAGCACATCGTCCGCCGCCTGATTAACGTTAACATAATAAATAATTAGGTAGCTACCTATTAGGTACTGAATATCCGAAAATATGGGGATTAACGAAAAATGCCCGAAGGAACCTCGGGGTCGATTTTGACGAAAACTAAAACTACTTAAGTACCTACTATTTGACGGGCCCGTTAGCGTGGTTGGCGCGGAGGCGACATTCACGCTGCAGGTCGTAGGTTCGATTCCTACCCGTGACATGCATTTGTGTGCATGAACATGTCTGTATGTCCGGAGTCTGGGTGTATATGTATATTAAGTATGTATTTACAAATAAAAAAGTAGTATATGTAGTAATATCAGTTATCTGGTTTCCATAGTACAAGCTCTGCTTAGTTTGGGATCAGGTAGCCGTGTGTAAAAAATGTCCCAGGATATTATTATTATTATTATTACTATATTTTTTGTATTTTTCTTTCAAATAGAGTTACGAAGGGTATTCGGCCGTCTGTGTCACAAGTGCAGCGCTTGATTGGTATAATCATAGGTATAATACCTATGCGTAATGATATAGTTAGAGTGTGCGTATTTCACACTGAGCAAAGACGTAGCGCTGGTATTCCGACAAAAACACAGGCTTAGGTATAATAATAATAAAAACACTGCAGACATAAACAACCTTATTACCTTGTATATTACATTGATAATCGTACCCAAGATGTCCGATAGGTACCAAGATTCGACCATTATGTTGTTGTTTTTGCGATCAACCAAGATTGGAGGATAAGGTTTAAGGATATAAGGTAATTAAGA
The DNA here is from genome assembly GCA_947859195.1 of Drymonia ruficornis. Taxonomy (NCBI): domain Eukaryota; kingdom Metazoa; phylum Arthropoda; class Insecta; order Lepidoptera; family Notodontidae; genus Drymonia; species Drymonia ruficornis. The sequence goes on from OX401923.1 coordinate 6,980,000, forward strand.
TCTGCGGTTAATATTTTTGTTGATTTTATTCATCCTTTTTAGGTAGCGACTCCAAGCATGGAATTAAATAACACCAGAGATAATATCGAGCCGTCTAGGCTTTGATCAATGACCTAAGAGAGAAAGGACGAGCCCTATGTGACGTCATCTGTAGCCAAACCCGAGCACACGACCGTCCAAAATGGCGCACAGCAAAAAGTGTTGTACTTTTAGTTAGTCGATAGTATCCATATCGATATACTCGATCATGTCGCGGGAAAAGTGCTGGGTCCTGATTAGGTAGGTTCAGCCACAGATTTAGGAGCTACAGATGGAGCGCATAGAACACGAAAGTGAAGCCACCAAAGCAAATACAAAACAAAAAAGCGAATACAATCTCGCCCTATAACTACACAACTTTACACGCACACAAATGTATGTTTCCCTAGTGCCGCTCCTAGTTGTCACGCATACATATAATACTACCTGGCTTCACTTCGTTTGTTGCCAAGACTACATCTGTCAACTTCTCTAATCTGTGGATTCAGCTATGCTGGGCTAAATCAAATAAGGCAAAAAAGGGGGGAGACAAATCTGTAAGGCTCAGGTCAATGTCAAGCGTGTACATTAACGACACGATGGAGGCGGGTGCATTTCCAGGGTGGTATGGCTGGATCGTCAGGTTCTTCTGCGCAGGCACATCACTAGAGCACTCACTTGGGTTTATCCAGTTCACACAACACAATTACACAAAGGATTGAGTAGATTTCGTGCGATTAAGGTTTTTAGACACAGGAGGCACCGCGACGACGAGTGTACCAAACGAGTCGGTCAGTCAAGTGTCATGAAGGGGGGAAAGAGACCGCAGCACAAATATCATGTTAATCGGGGGTAGGCAGTAAAAAATTATGTTTTTATTTATGACTATTATGTTATTTTATGGCTCTGTGGAGCGAGTCACCCTCTTCCCTCTAAAATGGTTGTGCAGAGTGACGCTGCTGCTCAAGTAAAGTCATTTTCACATGGCAACTCTTCGGGGTTCGCAATTTAACGTTAGAGACCACCAGAATTTCAATGTCTCGGCCTTGTTGGCGCCTCAACTTTACCACGAAAATATGCACGTGTGGAGAGCCTCATGCATAGGTACACGGCCATCATCCCTACCTACCACTTCCCAGTGTAGCAAAAGCGTAAAATTAAAAATCGTCAAATTTATCAGCTAAAAATCTTGCGAAATCGGGAGATTTTGAATAAACTCTATTTTAACTTCTTTAAGCCGTTTTAGCAAATCCCACATTTAATTTAAAATGTTCACTATCCATAAATCAACTTGTTATCTCTGTCGCGCATCTTTATGTCCGTGAGTAGTGATGACAAATATTATAAAACAAATTTAAGGCGGCGCAGTCACGCACCTTCCAAAACAAAAATAATTTCTTTGTGGTCACCCCGGGGTGACGGCGCCGCGGCGCGGCCCAACGTGTAGGTGAATAGAATTTGTATCGATAAATTTGAAACAAAACTTATAAGAACAGCACTACGGTTTTATGTAAACATAGCAAATATTTGTTAGTTCTATTTTATTTGAAAATATGAATTTGAGAGTACGATTATAGACGGGAACTCAATTAAAAATTAATATAATGTACACGAAAGGTATTTTCACACACTATAAATACACTTAAATATGAAAATAACACAACTAACCTGAAAAATTACAATCCTTCGAAATTCTTTAGAGAATCAGAACTGCATGCCCTAACGCAATACTAAACTATATTGATTTTTCCTTAATAATCCTAAATAATATAATAAAGAGTCACAAAATACACACAGTTCAGCGTTAAATTTAAAATAATTTGTATAAGACGCTGACATGACAGATGAAGTACTAACCATAGTGACCCGACCATAGCCGACAACCCAATATGTCGGTCCAAAAAGGCCCTCAGGGAGGCGGCTTACTGACGGAACTAACCAAAAACTTCCAGAAAAAAGAAATATATGACATATACTGTACTGTTTTACATAGCTAAATTGTCACGAGTAAGAATGAGACAGATATGTTTTCGTTAATGTGGTCCATATTTACATCAAATATGTATACCATAAACAATAGCTTCGTATCTGCTAATAATAAATCTATGGCTTTGATGAGGCTTTGTGACAGACCAAGAAAAATAAAAAGTTGGTCACAGTCATGGTACAATAATAACACAGTTTTGTGTACATCATCAAGAATCTTTACCGGTAAACTGTGGTTCAAATCTAGTCCGCGAACCGATATCATGTAAATTGAAAACAGAATAAAGTTATATGTTTTGAGCCCTCTCGCATTCAACCAACCAACATGCAATGTAATGTCTTCAAAACCTTTGGAGGTGTGCTGCGATAAAAGTCGCATCGTTAAACAAAAGTGGTCGCAAGACACGTCATGTCGCGCCTCCACGTCTAGGGGGCTGTCGCACTCCAGCGGGGACTGCGACGGGAGCGACACGTACTCCTACTGCAGCCGATGCTCCTGTGACTCCGATCACCGGAGCCTACAGTATTACGAAACACCCTGCTCTATAGCCGACTCCTCAATCCAACTTCACAAATCAAAATGGAATTCCAAATGGAAAAATTTCATAAAACTTGTAAAACGCAAAGGGAAGATCAAGAAAATCAACATTAATAAAAGAAAAAAAAGAGTTGAAGAGTTCAGGGCTACTCCATCGCCTGTACCGAGCTTACACTCGTTACAATAACAAACATAATTATCTAACGAACTCTAGATATCTACACATACCTACGTATGCTCAATAAAAAATCATATGAGTTCATTGACACTGAATAGGTATAATAATTTATAACGGCTTTGTACTGATAATTTACGATTTCAAGCACCCATTTAGCATATGCAATACCGTGACTGTGTTTTGATGATGTAATTACTATTGTTATACATGTACATAAACAATAACAAACAGCTTTCCTTTTACTTTCTAGTAGACTTACTTGCCAAGTTCCAAAGCCGATCCGTGGCATCTGGTCACCATTGTCGAGTTGAAAGTATTTTCGTTCAGACATCTTATTTAAGTAATTAATCGTGAACTGTTATTTGCTTCTATTTTGTTATTTATTCCCGGCTGTGTTTGTCGTCTTGCGGATCAAAGCACAATGCAAGCGAGAGGTGCACGCGCAGCGGTTTGGGCCGCGAAGCCTTGATGGCTACGATCATTTGAGTAAGTACCGGTTTGCCGCAGACTATGTAGGTTTGGTAAACAGTTATATTTAAATTCAATCTTTAATCTGTATGAATCTTGTAGTGTATTTGGTTTTTGGGTTGTAAACATAGTGCGTAATTATTGGTGCTATATTGGCGGTGGCCAGGCGATAGCCAATTGATTGCAGCTCAAATATGGTCTAACTCGACCGGGGTAGTACCACCCTCTCACAGGAGATCGGCAGCTATTACAGCTGCGTTTCGTACAATGAGAGAGCCGGAAGCCCAATATC